>APFE031753905.1:132602-160416 GCA_000404065.3 Pinus taeda
TATCTTATTCTCTTGGAGCACTTCAGTTTGAGCTACAGATGTGGCACATGCAGCTGTCAGAAGGAAATATGTTTTCTTTGTGGGTCAGTTGAGTTGCTGCATGCATGACTTTAGTTAGAACTCAATCAGTTGAGTTTGGTGGAGTTGATTGTGGAGTTGATGGAGTTGTGTTCAGTTTGACTTGGTTAAACTAGTTGTAATTAGTCTAACTGCAAATAGACTAACGATGAGTTGTTAAACTAATTATTAACTCATAATTCAACTAAATAATACATCAATTAACTCAGTTGCATGTCAGTGCATGTTCAGTTCAGCAGGGACAGGTGTTATAGGATCAGATTGCTATCAGTTGTGACTATAGTTGTGCATGAGGATTTGCACAATCAATGAGATTGAGTTATGCCAATGAGAATTGGCCAATACCAAGTGATTATAGCCTATGCCCACGTGATTCCCATTGTGAGTGATTCTTTTGAGGTAAAGACGAGTTTGGTTCAACCATTCTCATCCATTCTTGAGCAGGTATTGAGCAGTGGAGGCAAGCAAGCAGTGGAATAGATTTGGAGATCAGATCTGAGATGTATTGTGTGTAACAGGTGGAGATAGTGTTGGATACTTGTGAGAAGTATTGACTATTGTAATGTTACATGTTCTCAATCATTAATATACAAATAGTGTGGGGTTTTTTCAGCTGTAAGCTTTCCCCGGGTTACATACTGTGTTAATGTGTGCATGCTCTTGATGTTTTATTGTTATTGATGCTACTATATTGATGATCAACGTAGAGGACCTTATGTATTGTGTATGTATACCGCAATAGTACATGATCAGGATATTCTCCATTGAATATGTGTTTATTATTCAAAAATTTTACAAACTCAAGGCCCAACAAAAAAGCTTCATTCTCAGCCATGTTGTTGGTTGCTCCAAATTCTAATCTATAGGAAAATTTTAAAACATGCCCTAGGGGAGACTTTAAAACAATCCTAGCACCTTTACCATGCCTAGATGATGCACCATCGAAATGCATATACCATACTTGAATCTTCAGATCACTTATCTTTTCATCAACCTTAACTTCTAAGGGGATTATGGAATTAGACAAAATAGCGTAATTCCCCAAGTCAGGTTTGTCAGTGGTCATCACATTGTGGGGTCTCTTAGGATCTTCCGCATGGAATCTCCTTTCTAGATCCCTATTTAGTCTAATGAATTCGGAACCTCTAGGAGAAGGAATCATGGAATATGACCAATTCATCTGTATGCTTCCTCCTAGATCAGAGGCCCATTTCCTACACAATAGCATACCCCAAGCATCATGAACATCAACTAAAACTATGTCCATCATGATCATAATGTCAAGGTAGAGAGGAAAATGGACTTGTAAATCCTTTCTTAACCCATGAACTTCGATTTTCTTAGAACCCATGGCACATATGTTGTAGGAAGGCCTATAAATCCTTAAATTTAGTTGTTCCATGACCCTCTTGGTCATAACACAAGTCGAAGCACCCGAACCTAACATGTAATTGCACAACCTGTAACCATTAACCATCAAGGTCATGAAAAAAGGTTTATGCTCATTATTGTCAGAATCCATACTTTGCAAATACACAGGAGCATCCTGGTAGACAATCTCAGGAGCCTTTTCTTGAGCCATATTAATACGAGGATTCTCAATGGAATTTAACAACTTAGCCTTTTGGGTAGGGATTTTCAAAACCTCAGTGACAAGAACCCAAATTTTGGAATTTTTCAACCATCTACCCAAGTCAATATTCATTCCAAAGGTGGGGCTAAAATTTCGAAGGGGAGCAGGATTATCACTTTTCTCTTTATCACTTCTTTGATAAGTTAGCCCCTTATCCCTCGCAATTTCTAAGATTTGATCTGGAGAGGGCCTTTCACCGAATAATTTAAACAACATATCATTATCACGGTCAAAATTATTGATACTATAGGAAGATGAGAAGGGCCTGACATCATGACTATGCTCCTTAACTCTTTCCAAATTTTCATTTTATAGGTGATATTCCCTACCAACGACATTAATTTGGTTACTTGCCCCAAATATCCCACTATCCACAATTCTCTTAATAGTGGGGCAAGTAGCTTCTTCATGCAATGCATCACAAGCCCTACAATATGTAGGAGCATCCTCAACAAGATTGGCAGATTCAAGGGGATTTGGTGGTCGATGTTCATTTGATTTCCCTTTCCTCTACCAAGCATTATTGTTTTTATTGCTATTATTTCTAGGTTGGGAACTTTGAGCATGCAGCCTTTCCATTTGGACCAACCTAGATTATAGAGTACTTATCTCGTTAGCATGGTTAGAGATTAATTTTGCTTGGTTAAGCTCCATGCTTTCCAGCTTTTGAAGTATATTTTGCATAGGTTCATCTTCAGATTCCTTAACCTCTTTACCCTTAGGCTCTTTTAGCTTTATGGAAGCTCTACCAAAGCCTGGAATTTCCCAGATGCCTTCTTATCTGTCTCAAGCTCTTAGGCTAAAGCTTGACAATCCTTATAATCGGGAATTTTAGCACATCTTAATTCATAAGAGGTGTAAGTGTTAAAAGAATCAATGAAGAAGTCCCAGAGAGATTTATTAGGAGGTTTATAATCTTGAGGTAATTCCCTAACAATACCATTAAAACTTCTATTAAATTCCTCAACAGTTTCATTTTCTTTTTTCTTTATCATACTTAGGGCTTTAACCAGATGTTTTTCTTCCTTCTTATCTCCAAACTTCTCCTTGAAGGCATTACAAAGAGCTTGTAATGAATTGAAGGAATGATCATGTTTTTTGGTGAACCAATCTAAAGCATCCTCTTCCAAAGAGAGCACAAAGAGCTTCATCCTTACATCCTCATGAGCAGCATTAGCACCACCCCATCTGCTAATGAAATGTATAAAGTGACTAAGATGATCTTTAATAGTTATCACATTATTGCCTTGGAAAGAAGGAAATTTACACATGCCCGTGTTAGGAAGGCCATGCAGGTAACATTGAATGTTAGCGAAATTGCAAGGAAGATACAAGTCATCCATGATTTCTTGTTGAATGGGATCTAAAAAAAGAGAATGGATATTAGAGAGATATTCTTTTCCAAGCTTATCAAGATGTGCATGAGAAGGGAGTATTTTTAATCAAACTCTAAAACCTTTTCAGGATCTGGAGTGGGATTAATCAGGGTACTTGAATTTATTCTAGTGCAAACCCTTGTAGAAAATGAATAAATTGGAGTCACCACTTGGGAAAAAAATCTAACTCAGACACTTAAAATGAAAGATGAAGGATAGAATATGAAAGATGATAATTGTTGTAAATCCAAGGTCCAATAAATTGGTCCCTGACAATAGCGCCAAAAAATGTTGTCGCACAGAATGTCTAGGCTCCACGACAACAGCTTAGATCGAGGGTTTTCACATTTATCCCCAATCTCTCTTATTGAGTTGGCTCGTAATAGTAGACCGAGGGGGGTAGACCCTATGGAAATGGAATGAGGAAAAATTAGTTGGGAACCAACCAATATAGTAGACATAGTTAAGAAACCAATACTCATTTAGATTGCACAAGATTTTGAAGGATTCAATTCAATTTGAAGAAATGATACCAGTGCCTTGTGGAGTCAATCGTCTTGCTAATGAAATAAGGCCAAGTAATGGATGGGAAACTACTACTAAATGATTCAGCTATCTTATATGCAAATGAAAAACTTAGAGCTATGTGAAATGAAGGGACTTGGTTAATTTTAGTTAAATGCATGTTCTAAGTTTGATCTCTTAATGTTTTTATTGACCAAGCTTATGCTTGGAAGTAAGATTTTAATGTGCAAGAACTAGCTTAGTATGAAAATGCAAAGTGAAAAGATGTAATTTGTGAAAGGAGGGCCTAAAATTATTTCTGGAATATGTCTTGATTGTTATTTAACTTAAGGCTTAGAAAAATGAAGATATTAATGTGAAAACAAAAACTCATACCAACAATGTAAAATATGAAAAAGTAATTACTAAAATGTAAAATGTTGGAAATAAAACATTTTAAATTCAAAAATCCATTTGTATGAGGCACTCAATCAAAGATCATTAGATGCATAAGTAAAACTAGATTAGTTCTACTTGCATGAGCATATAAAAACAAATGTATTTCAGAAATTAAACTAAGTGTTTAAACTCATATTACATCAATTAAATATCAACTCAGTAATCTGCACTTAAATCGAATGTTAATGCCAACAATATATTCTAAACCAACAGTTTTATAACCATGCAAAATTTATCTGTCTTCTATGTATAACAGTATAAACTTCACATGACAAACTAATAATTAATGATTCAAAAAATTTCTAAGTTTAACTATTTTTTATCTACCTATGCATTTGATCTAAAAGCAAAGAAATAATATTCAAAAATTTTGTCAATTCGCATGCAAAAAGTTACTAAGGATAACTTCTATTTCTACAATGTACAACAGTAAAAGATGTAAATTAATATTTGTTTCTAAACTTCAGCTAATTGAAAAGTCTTTCTTTCAAAAATGAAATGAGGAGAGGTTTAGAGGATGCGCACTAGTCAACACTTAGGATCTTGAATCTACTTGGAGATATGGTACCCAAATCAATGAAAAAATTAAAATCCTCCAATTCCAATGTCAAACTAAAATATATATATATATATATATATATATATATATAATATATATATATATATATATATATAGGTTAAAAAAAAGTTGGGGAAAAATTTAGGAAAAATTAGTAAGAAAATTTTGGTGGAGAGGAGGCTGAGAGAGGGATAAGAGTGAAGGGGAAAGGGTAGTGAGGGTTGGTCAAGAGTAAGGAGAGGTCATAAGGCTAGAGGTGAGGGAAGTGGCCAAGAGAAAGGGAGTAAGAGGAGGTCGTGAAAGGAGGCAACAGGAGAGGGGAAGTCGAGGGGAGTTGGAGGGATAAGGGAGGCCGAGAAAGAAAGTGTGGTCGAGAAGAGAAGGGAGGAGGCTGAGAAAGGAGGGGAAGCCCAGAAGAAAGAAGGGAGGTTGGGAAGGAGGCTGGAGATGGTCAATGCAGGGCCTCAGGGCCCTAAAAAAGGTTGCCCACGATCTTCTTGAAATTTCTCTTCAACCTTCAAACAAAATGGAGATGTCCTCTAGGGCCAAGGTCTGTCTCCAAAATCCACAAAAATCACCTGCAATCTTCGGATTTGTCCCTACACAAACGAAAGATAGATAACCCCAAAACAAATATATACAAAAATATGAAATACCAAAAACCCCTAATGAATTAAAAATTTGATATCTACAAATCTACAATAATATTCTACAGATCTAGCAAATCTGCAAATCAAAGCCCTCTATTAACCAGATTTTAAAAAAATTGCACAAATTCAGAAATAAATTGAGGCACAAACCCAAGAAAAACCCTGCAAGTAAAGTGTTTTGTAAGACAACTTCAAAAAATAAAAACAATGGCCTCTTTAGATTTTGTGATCTGAAAGCCAGTTGATCCAGCTGAGAATTTCCCCAAATGCTCAAATCATGAATGATAACTTCTGCAAACTTAGATCTGATTGTTAGATTAATAGAGATTCAAAATAATCATAAAATCATCAAGAAATAGAGATACCTACTACTTCTATCAAATCAAAATGATATTTTAAAAACCCATAAATTTGTGCAAAATAGATGTGCACAGATCAATCCTCAAAGGCTATTAAACAGTGAATGCAAATTAAAGCAGTTGAGTATTAAGAACAATAATACCACATAAATCTAAAAGTGGAACACCATGATCTGAAACCCCAAAGTCTTTGTGTTTTATTAACAAAAAAAAGCTACAAGAGATTTCTTAGAGAAAGTACACGATTCAGAAATCGGATCCAAATAATGGAGAGAGGCCTCTAATTTATAGAAAGATTCTCCAACAGCTATTTGGCTTGATCCCCGTCAAAGAAATCCCAACTGTTGATGAAGATCAAATGATCTTTTAATCATCACCGTTGAAATAAAGTTACTTTTTGAGGAAATTCGAATTTCACTTTTAATTTCCTTTTAATTAACTCAAAATTGATTATTTTGAGTTAATTACCGCAAAAAAATGAACATGACTTAACTACTATGGCCCAAGGGTTCAAAATGTCTAGAAATTTTCAATATTCTCATGGTCGAGGACCTCCACAAATTAAAAACTTTAAATCCCACGAATTTTAAATGTTGGAGAATTTAATTTTTCCTAGTACCTAAATTAATTAAATTTTTGGCTTTAGCATTTTAATTTATTTTAGCCATAAATTTTAATTAATTGACTCAAGAGCGGATTAATTAATTTTTCCAACCGTCTAATATTTATCCATGGTGTCTCACTATCAGGGACCATGCACTAAATATTTTTTACATGAAATATTACATTTGTAACCCATGAAAGGGGAACACCCGTTAGTTATAGACCCTCAACATTTACCAATTTCTGCGACACAAAATATGATCTAGTAGACTAAGTGACTTGTAATAAAATAATATAACCAGATAGTTAGAATTATTCCCAAATCACTTGTACAGAGACTCAATAAATAACACTAAGAGTCATTTAAGATCCTAATGACAAAATCCACCCTAGCTTTGGGGTGAGGCTGGAGGGAAAAAAATTTCTGATCATTCGTGTTTATAAACACACATGAATTGGTGAAAAAAAAACCTCCTAGGATAGAAATCATCATCAGATATTAAAAAAAATAAAAAATATAAAAATTAAAAAAAAAAATAATAATAATAATATAATATATAATAATAAAATAAATAAATAAATAAATTACCTAGGTTGTTACATACATTTTTCTTACTAAGATATTTACATTACAAAATGAAGAATGGTTTTACAAAACTCTAGTGTACATATAGATGATGATGATGAATCTATGGATCATTTGAGTGCTTGAACATGATGGAAATCCTTGTGCCAAAAAATGTACATCTATGGGGTAGTTGACATGGAGTGGTCAACATTACCCACCACCTATGGGTAGTATATATAGGAGAATTTTTTTCTCCTAGATGGTCCTCAACTAGCAGCTAGCAACCCCTTGAAGCCCCCAGATAGCTCGATGTAACATTTTCTTTGCCACATGATCCAGCCATGTGGTCCCTCCCCCATTTGTTATGAATTCATGTTTGAAGGTGGGCCTTCTGACCCCAAAGGTATTACTTTCATTGGTATAGTTGGGTATTTTCCTTAATTCTCATGAGCACTTTTGGGCATGAATTGGTGGAGGGATTCGGCGAAAACAGTGGTTTAGGTTTGTATGCTTGTCTCCATTGCCCAATTTTTTTGTTACCCTTGTATCCTAGTCCTGTGGGATCTCCTTTACTGGCCATTAGTTTTAGGGATGGCACTACATGGGAAATTTGGATTTTGGTTGTGTGGTCCCGCTTCCCGACACCACCTACATTACTCCCTTTCCACTCATTTGAGCCCTATTCAACTCTTTTCCCATTTGATTCCACATGTTGCCACTGGGTCCACATAGGGTTAGCCTCCCCCTCCCCTTGTCCACACCTTAGGTCGAGCCTACAACGATGCCCCAGAGGTTGATGGAGCTTAAAAGAAAGTAAAAAGCATAATTTGGCTACTCTCAACAAGAAATGTACCACAAAATGAAAAAGATGGTCGGGACATAAAAATTTAGCACGTGGGAAAACGTCGAACATGACTCTACCCCTTTATTCATGGTCATCGCCCTGGTTCCTATGGAGCCCTAGATGAGCCCCCTCCATCATTAAGGAACCCATGATTGTCACAACCCCTGGTGGGCGATGAACTGCCTCATCTCAAGGGGATATCTACTACTACATATTACACATCATTCTCTCCATCCCCTGGAGCCGCGAGCAGTTATGAAGAAAAAAAATTAATCAAAGGAAAAAGTTATATGAATAAGGGTCTAAAAACAAAGGTCGGGGTAACTCATGTACCACGATTTGATCCCTCCTACACTCATATACCCAGATGTGGGATTCCCTTGTTATAGCTACCCAATGTACCTTGACATGTGGTATGGATGTTCCCTTGATCCCCACCCCATTCCATCACTATATCATTTTCCACCTACCTATTAAAAGATATACTATGCACAGGTTATCCCATTTAAAGGTTGAAACCACCTAATAGGGTCCTTGGTTAACCCCCTTTTGAGCTTGAAGACACGTGTACTTTCCAAAGCCCACTATGGAAGGGCATGCCACCATGAAGTGACCCATAGATCCCATAATTTGTAGGCATTATTATTTGAGTATTCTAATGACTTGTTGTATTGGAAGGTAAGGGGACACATTGGATCTTATGCAGGATTGCAAGTCGGTCTTCAATTAGGGCCTGGTCTCCCTATGCAGGGTCCTAGTCCTCCAGAGGGCCACATTGGCACTTGTAGGGTGAGCGTTGAGAGCCATGGGAATCCACCATAGCAGATATCACTTCATAGATCCCCAGCAGTGCTCATTGATGGCTCGTGTTCCACCTTTTAGATGATGATGATGCATCTAGTTCACCACGCCCAGCCAGCTCCACAGTTGCACCATACACTTGACATATGCTTCAGGATTCCCCCATTGCAGATGGATGTTTTATGTCATCACTCCAGCCCTTACAGATGGTCTACAGGCACATTTGATTCATTTGGAGACCCATGAGATTGTCCTTGTGCCCCCACACCCACTTAGGAGCACCGCAGGTTCTTGATTGGATAACAAGGGGTCATCCCCTTGTCCACTATGTTGGAAGAAAATTTATGCATCATGGCACCTTTTGGAATTCACTAGGCCTCCTCAAAGGCCCAACGACTCACTTGGATGATCATTCGAATTTTTTGAGATAACTTTTCATGTATTATTGAGTTATTTGGTGGGCTGGTCACCAAAAGTTAGTGTTATTTTGCACATTATTTTATTCTAGGGACTAAATTAGGCCTAATTAGCTAAATCGAATTCATTAGGAAGTGTATAAATAGATGAGAAGTAATTCATTCTCTCATCATCACTTGGGTTGGACCATATCTTCTTGGGAGATTTTCGTTATCTTCTGGGAATGAGATTTTTGGGATGAATTGATGAATTTCGGTGTTTGGATAATTTTATTTGTCTTGGAGCTCCTATGATTGGCATATCTTGGTGATTGGATATATTCTTCTTACATGTAAGTATTATTTTTATGTTATTCTTGTTATTTATCTTGCTACATTCATGAAGCTGGGATTTTCGCTATTCTAGGGTTTATTTGTTGCTTTTCTTTGTACGAAATTGTGAAATTATATCTCTAAATAGTTTTGTATCATTTATGGGCCATGTTTGAATGAATGAATGTACCTAGATACAATATTTTTGAATTTGTCTTGACAAGTCACCAAATATTGCTAAATGAAGTGTAAATGACCTTGAAGTTGCTTCCGTTAAGCCCTAATGCCTAACGAATTTGCTTTTTAGGCCTCCTTAACAAGCGGAAATCAATCCAAACTCTAAATATTCCATGACTCCATCTCTCCCAAAGGACAAAGCACTAGTCCTCCTCTAGTGATCACCTTAAATTTCATCTTTCCTTTCACCTCCCTTTTTTTCTAGGTCTAGCCCCATTAGGTCTCCTAGGGCATCACATTTATCGAAAACTTCCCATAAAAAAAATTTGATCACCTAGCCTCTACTACGTTGTTGTATCTCCTAGGAGACCTCCAAATTTGAAGCCATTCTGACGGTGGGATATTGAGATATTTCAAACCCTAGCTCTGAGATTGAATATTTCCCTTTGATTCCCTTGGCTAGTGACCTCATTGAGATCATCGCATTAATATTGCTAAAAAATCCTCTTTTTGTCTCCTCCTCCTCAATTAGGTCAAGCATACCTTTGATTGATCAACTTTCCCCCTTGACCTAATTGTGGGTCCACTTGTTCTCGTGTGGTCCTGCAACCCCTTAAGGATAATTTCACAAAGACTACTTGAAATCCAAGTTTTCACAAGGATTTCATGGACTAGCCCCCTCCATTACAAGTCTTATTTGCAAACCCTAGCATTTGAAATACCATTGACCCTTCTTAGAGAGCCTTTCACCTTGATTTTCAAGCAAGAAAGCCATAATTTGAGCCTCTCTTGTGAATAGGCCTTTAATACCGGGTCTCCTCCCATCGGTGAAAGTTCGTAAAGAGTAGGGAGATTTAGCTGAGGTGACAATGGGCTATTGCTCCATTTTTTCCCTTGACCTAGTAGTTGTCCCTCTAGGATCCCCTTCTAGGACCCCTACTAGTTTGAGCAGTAACTGGCCTAAAAGGCTAATTAGCCCTCCTCCAACGCCTATAAATATAACATCATGACTCATCATTTGGACACATCACATCAAACATCTCTCTCTTCTATTACTGGTTCATACAATCTGAAAATTGTAAGGTTCTCTTCACTCGTTCAAAGGAGGAAGTCTTTATTTTATATTGACCAAAGTTTGATTTTTGTTTGCGCTGATCTAACCTGCGTTGACTAAGAGGATTTGACTGAATTCGACTTGTTTTGGACCTATCTTTGAAGGCTAATTTGATTGTCACACAAACCAATAATTTTTGGGCATGTTGACTTGCATTGATCACAGACTTTGACCTGCATTGCCCGCATAACAGTTGAGGCTTTGACTGCAAATTTGTCTTTTGACCGAGTTTTGTTGAGTGTTTTGGGATGACTTTGACCAACATTGGAGGCCAAGTACATTGATTTTTGACCGAGCTTTTGGAGGACAGCTTTACTCTTGACTGTTGGACTAGTTAGGGCACATTTGACCATTATTGACTTTGATAGATTTGTAGACCTTGAGTTTGACCAAATTTGACTCGGGACATATTTGACTATTGGCTCATCATTTGATATTGGTTAGTTGAATTTGTTGGATAGTCAAAGGATTGACTTTGACTCGTTGGTGAATTGGATCATTATACTCTCTTTGTTGAACATTTTATGACAATCTAATAAGAAGAAGAATTTAAAAGGGTTTTCTCCATTGTGGGGTTTTTCCCTGGTCTTATACCAATTCTTGTGTCTCTTGTCATTGCTTTTCACTATCTCTTATTGTACATTGAATTTATTGTTCTATCTACAATTGTTATTCATTACTAGAAGATTGAATTGATTGCTAATTGAAGTTAAGAATTGGGATAAAGTGATTGTAAAAGCATAGAACAATGGAAAATTAACATAGAATCAGAGCCAAGGTGAAGAGAAAATCCCAAGGAGGCAAGAAGACAAGATAAACGTTCATTGAAAGAAGTTGAAGGAGCCTATTTGATTTGGACAACATGGTTACCTCTTTCTTCAAGGATAATGAGAAGCTGGGTAATTCCTCAAACTTTGATGCTTGGAAGATCAGGTTTCAAGTTATACTAGATGACAACGATGTTTTGTAATATGTACTAGGAAATATTCCTAAGCCTCCAGAAAATGCTCCCGCTACCACCAATTCCAAGTATAAGAAAGGTGAGGTCAAGGCTAAGAAAATTATCATTTATGGTCTGCAAGATCATTTACTTTTTTATGTTGGTAACTTGAATAAGTCCAAGGAAATTTATGATAAGTTGGTTGGGATGTATCAAGTCAACAACTTGAACCATATCCACTCCTTGAAGTATAAACTTAAAGAAATGAAGATGAACAAGTGAGAATATGTGCAATTCTATGTCATGAGGGTATCCCAATTAAGGGATCAACTACAAACTACTGGTGAGCCCCATATCTGATAGAGAGATAGTGATGGTAACTCTACAAGGCCTTCCACCTATTTGGGAAACTTTCATCACTACTATTAGAAACAATAATTAATTTCCATCATTTGATGACTTGGTGGGAATATGCACTCAAAAAGAATCTAGGATCATCTCTAGAGGGAGGATTCAAAAGCAAGAAGAAGGAGAGCCATCAGCATTTGTCCCTCAAGACAAGAAAAGGAAAGGTAGAGGAGATCCATCTAAAAAGATGAAATCTTCTCCAACATCCCAAGACTCCAAAAAAAGATCAAGAAGAGACAAGAATATGTCAAAGATCGAATGTTATAATTGTCACAGGTTTGGCCATTATGCTCAAGATTATTGGGAAAAGAGGAATGTTCCAAGGTTAAGGTATAACAACAATTGTGGCTTCAACAATTTCAAGTTCAATAATAGAAGAGGAGATGATCAAAGAGGAAGAGATGATAGAAGAAGAAGAGATGCTCTAGATAATCATGAAGAAATCCATCGTCCTCAAAAGAAGTCAAGGAACACTAGGTATGAAAGTAATGAAGCTGCTAGTCAATCTGAATTGGTTGGTAAATAGTGGGGTTTCTAAACACTTCTCTGGGTATAAGAAAGTCCTCACAAATCTGGTTGAGAGGGAGAAGTGTTTAAAGATCATTCTTGGGGACAATTCTACATATCTAGTGAAAGGATTTGGTTTTGTCAAATTTGATTTGGACTCTGAGGAATCTATTCTTCTTCATGAAGTAATGTATGTTTTGAGACTAAAGAAGAACTTGGTATCTGTTGTCACCTAAAAAGTACACCTAAGTGTGGGAAAAGTTTCTAAGGTATAATCTTTATGGAAAAACCTTGCGAGTAGGGGTTTTCACCTATTCCCTACTCACTCCATTTAAGCTCTCTCCTAGAACAGCTAAGGGGAGGAGTCCCTAAGGATGATGAAAAAAAAGAAAACTTGCTAGAAACAACAAGTTCTAGGAGACTAAGGGCAAAGTAATTTGTTAAGTTTAGGTATGTTCTATGCTAGAGAAATTTATTTTAATTTTCCAATATCTTTTCCAGATTAGCGATCACATCAGAATTAAAGTAAACTGCAGATAGAACATAAATATAAATCACAGAAGACAAGCCAAGACAAGAGGACACAAGATGTGGCACTAACCAGGGACAAACCCCACAATTTGGGGAAACCCTTGATCATTTCTTCTTTTATGTTCTTCATAGTTCAGCAGAGAAAGTGAGAGAGATAGTACATTTACAATAGAAGCCAACATTTTGACTTTTGATATCTGTAAAGATCATCTCCTATAACGATGATGAGATCAATTGAAGACACTCTGCTTCAACTGATTCTCCAAGGTGATGGCTTCACCTAGTATTGTTGGATTTCATCCATTTGTTACACATAACCCTGTGACACCATGTTTTTCTGTCACAGTGTTGAACCTTGATGACCGAGTTGATCTCATCTACTCTTGTCATCATGCAGCTCATTATGTTGCATCTTCCATCATCATGTTTCCCTTGCCAATGTGCATCATTCATCATCATGCTACCCTTGCTAAATTGCATCATTCAATATCATGCTGCCAATAAGCCCTTCTAGGGCTGCGGAGTACCTAGGTTAGCTCCCTCACTTGCCACGCTGTCTTTATATGGATCTCTCCACCCTTGACAACCTTCAATGCAAGCTTGACTGTGTGCTATGGCCTGTGGCCTAGCACAACAGTCTTCCAGAGTGAGTTGCCTCCAAATGTCACCACAGAACCCTTCAAACAGTCCCTAATAGCCAGCTTTTTGCCCCTCTACCACTCAGCATTACAGCCCAGCTCCTTGGCCCTCAACACATCTCTTCAAACCTGATGTTTAGCCCTTAACCATCCCTTAGAAAGTCCGCAGTCTAGGCCTTCAAACACAGTCCTTTTCCACGTTGTCCAAGGCTGATTCTTCACATTGTCTAGCCTTCAAACTTTGACCTTTCTACCCTACAAGAGCACCCAAGAACAACACCAATCAACCACCCAAACAGGCCTAGGTTCCCATGCTATCACCTACAACAATCCTGAAATATTCAACGTTGTTTCTAGGGTTTCTCCATGTTGTGGTTACCATGTATGCCTGCAGCTCTCTTATTGTATGATCTACGGCTACCTAATTATGACTGTGGCTTCCATATGACAAAAGGTCCAGATTAAGGCATCACATTTACTATCTTCATGAACTGCATGTAATGACTGTCTCCATGACCTATATATATCAATCTCCATGAACAGCATATGGTTGTCTCCATGGCTAGCGTAGATATGTCTTCATGACTAGTGTATAGATGTTTCCATGACCTGTATATATCGGTCTCCATGAACAACGTATGTATGTCTCCATGGCTAGCGTAGATAAGGGCATTATCTATAGCTAGGGCTCCTTCTAGACCAACATATTATTTAGTTCTCTCCTTCTCCAAAAACCCAAGACATGGAGAGGAGATCACCTTAGGATTGTATAAAATGACTTTAAATCCTCTTCTATTTATACTAAAATGTAGATGATGAATAGGCATGTCTATTGGGCTTCTGAGCCTACTCAAGTTGCTGGCTGACTTGACAATTTATTTTATAACATAAATAAATTCATAACTTCATAAATACTTATCAGAATCGGATGATCTTTAGATCAATCCTACACCTCTCGATGAGAGAGATCCAATAAAATTATTAGCTGCCATAAATAAGATGATCCACATGGAGTTTGGCCCTAGTTGCCAATTTTAACACTCCCTCTCAACTAGGGAGAACTCCATCCGCTGATCCATATGTCCAACTGTATTGTCTTTGCCATTAGTGCCCTATATTTCTCTGCTCATCTCTACTCAACTTCGCTAGCTCTGCTCAGCTATGATGGCTTTTCTCTACTTTTCTCAGCTCTACTAGCTCTGCTTTGCTTTGCTCAGCTCTACACTACTGGCTCTGCTCTGCTCTGCTCAACTCTGTTGGCTCTTCTCTGCTTTGCTCAGTTATGTTGGCTCTTCTCTGCTCTGCTCAACTTGGCTCTACTGAACCATGAAGAAGAAGAATTGATCAAGAATGTCTCATACCATTCTCCACTGATCCAAAGTCAGTCTCAGAGTGCGTACCACTGGTCCCAAACCAGTCTCAACTGACCCAAAGTCAGCGTCACAGGGGGTACCACTACTACCACTGGTCCCAGACCAGTATCATCAGTCTCAGAGTGTGTACCACTGGTCCCAAACTAGTCTCAACCGACCCGAAGTCAGTGTCATAGTATGTACCACTCTCACTGGTCCCAGACCAGTGCTACACTAACCCGAAGTCAGTCTCAAAATATGTACCACTGGGCCCAGACTAGTCTCAACTGACCCGAAGTCAGCGTCATAGTAGGTACAACTCCTACAACTGGTCCCAGACCAGTCCTCCACTGACCCGAAGTCAGTCTCAGAGTATGTACCACTAGTCCCAAACTAGTCTCAACTGACCCGAAGTCAGTGTCATAGTAGGTACAACTCCTACAACTGGTCCCGGACCAGTCCTCCACTAACCCAAAGTCAGTCTCAAAGTATGTACCACTAGTCCCAGATCAGTCTCAACCAACCCGAAGTCAGCGTCATAGTAGGTACAACTCCTACAACTGGTCCCAGACCAGTATCATTGATCCCAGATCAATGAAGGTCATGCTAGCATAGGGAGTATAGTAGATACAGCGATGCGTCCATCGGTACTACTATGGTCCCTATCCTCATCTCCCTGCTCATTGATCAGATGAGAGGTACTTCCCATGAGTCCCAAACTGCATGGGTAGGATGCCTCGACAAGAGAACTAATCAATCTTGTCCTCACAGGAGAACTTATCATCTTGCTACCTAGTCGTCATGGAGAACACATCATCCAGACCTCGCATGAGAACTAATCATCCTGCTACATAGTCATCATGGAGAACACATCATCCAAACCTCACAGGAGAACTAATCATCCTGCTACATAGTGGAATCCAAACAGCTCACTGAAGAGATTTCGTACCCAGACTGCCTCTCAAGTAGCCATGCTAGCAACAATATACTCTACCTCGGCGGTGCTCAAAGCCACTGACTTCTGCTTCCTGCTCATCCAGGATATCGAAGTAGATCCTAAGGAGAACCAGCACTGAGAAGTGCTCTAGTGATCCTTCACACTGCTTGCCCTGAAGATATCTCAAAATATTCTAGGCACCAATCTAGTGAAGCTCAACCAAATGTGAGCTCACCATGCTAACTGCAACACATATGTCCGGATGGAGGTTCTCCAAGAACATCAACATGAATGAGTATATGAAATTCATAGGCATTTCCCAAATCGGTCCGACATCACTACCATATAACTTCTTGAAAGTTAAGATCCTCGAGGTAGTCACAAGCTTGCAGTTTATCTTTTCACATTCGGAAGTTCAACTCCCCCTGTCTCCTACAAATGAGAGGGTCTACACCTATCAGACATAGGTTTCGATATGAGAGATCTATCATCCACATGAGAGGTCTCCTAAAAATGAGAGGGTCTGCACCTGTCAGACATAGGTGCCGGTATGAGAGGTCTATGAGTAATGGTTTGGATCGATTTCACTCCTAGTGAATCTCAACTTCATCAGACAGTAGTTGATCCTATCATACTATGCCCGGGGTGTTTTGCTTCAAGCCATAGAGGGCTTTATACCACCTGCATACATGAGATTCCCGATCATGAATCTCAAACTCCTCGAGTTGTTCCAAACTTGTGGACTTGTGGCATGATGGGAATGGTCCCCTTATAAGATTTTCCTTCGGTACATCTTAGACATGTACCTTCATGCTCTTTTTCAATTCAGGCATCCCTGACTCACAGACCTTCAGTGTTGTGTCAATGGACATGGTTCCCATTGGACTTCTTGCAACTTGATACAACCTTGAACTCAAAAACATCTTTGAAAAGTATATTTTCAAGCACGTACCTTTCCATTGATAAGTGCCACCTTGTAACCTTTGACTTCCATTGCTGACATGGACACCAGGTTCTTCTTGTGATCGGGTACATAAAAGAGATTCTATAAATGAATCAAGTTACCCTCATTCAGTTGAGGGGTAACATTCCCTGCACCCTTTTCAGGATAGGTGGTATCAGCTCTAAGTATAATCCCATGATTATCTATCCAATGAAGTGCTTGGGGTTCCTTACTTTCTTTGAAGAGTTGACCATTTCTCCTTGATGAACTGTATTACCCATCATTCCATTGACCCTAGAATGATTTGTTTATCTTCATCAAGGGAAGTGTCTCTGTCATTCAGACACTCCTTCGCATAATGGCCGAACTTATTGTAACCAAGGCATCTGTGTTTCCTTCCACCCTTAGATCCGAACTTCCTAATGAAGTGATCTTTAAGTGGGCCATCAGAACCTTCCGCTGCGCCATTCTAATAATATTCTCTGCTTCGACTTCACCCAGGGTGAATTTGAAGAGGGATGAGGAACCCATTGATCCTTTTATCTTGTCCCAACTGTCTTTGGTGATTGCTCTTTCACTCTTGCTTGGGCATTGTCTTCACCTCAGCTCTAATACCATGTTAATTTTAGGTATGTTCTATGCTAGAGAAATTTATTTTAATTTTCCAATATCTTTTCCAGATTAGCAATCACATCAGCATTAAAGTAAACTGCAGATATAACATAAATATAAATCGCAGAAGACAAGCCAAGACAAGAGGACACAAGATGTGGGACTAGCCAGGGACAAACTCCACAATGTGGGGAAACCCTTGATCAATTCTTCTTTTATGTTCTTCATAGTTCAGCAGAGAAAGTGAGAGAGATAGTACATTTACAATAGAAGTCAACATTTTGACTTTTGATATCTGCAGAGATCATCTCCTATAACGATGATGAGATCAGTTGAATACATTCTGCTTCAACTGATTCTCCAAGGTGACGGCTTCACCTAGTAGTGTTGCATTTCGTCCATTTGCTGCACATAACCGTGTGACACCATGTTGTTATGTCACAGTGTTGAACCTTGATGATTCAGTTACTCTCATCTGCTCTTGCCATCACGCAGCTCATTATGCTGCATCTTCCATCATCATGTTGCCCTTGCTAATGTGCATCATTCATCATGCTACTGCCCTTGCTAAAGTGCATCATTCAATATCATGCTGCAAATAAACCCTTCTAGGGCTACGGAGTACCTAGGTTAGCTCCCTCACTTGCCACGCTGTCTTTATATGGATCTGTCCACCCTTGACAACCTTCAATGCAAGCTTAACTATGTGTTATGGTCTGCGGCCTAGCACAACAGTCTTCCAGAGTGAGCTGCCTCCAAATGTCACCACAGAACCCTTCAAGCAATCCCTAATAGATAGTGTTTTGCCCCTCTGCTACTCAGCCTTATAGCCCAGCTCCTTGGCCCTCAACACAGCTCTTCGGACCTGATGTTTAGCCCTTAACCAGTCCTTAGATAGTCTGCAGTCTAGGCCTTCAAACACAGTCCTTTTCAACGTTGTCCAAGGCTAATTCTTCACGTTGTCTAGCCTTCAAACTTTGACCTTTCTGTCCTGCAAGAGTACCCAAGAACAACACCAATCAACCACCCAAACACGCCTAGGTTCCCACGCTGTGACCTACAGCAATCCTGAAATCTTCAACGTTGTTTCTAGGGTTTCTCCATGTTGTGGTTACCATCTACACATGCAGCTCTCTTACCGTATGATCTGCGGCTACCTAATTATGACTGCGGCTTCCATATGACAACGGGTCCAGTTTAGGGCATCATGTTTACTGTCTTCTTGAACTCCGTGTAATGACTGTCTCCATGACCTATATATATGAGTGTCCATGACCAGCGTATGACTGTCTCCATGGCTAGCATAGATATGTCTTCATGACCAGCGTATAGATTTTTCCATGACCTGTGTATATCAGTCTCCATGAACATCGTATGTATGTCTCCATGGCTAGCGTAGATAAGGACATCATCTGCAGCTAGGGCTCCTTCTAGACCAGCGTATTCTTTAGTTCTATCCTTCTCCAAAAACCCAAGACATGGAGAGGAGATCACCTTAGGATTGTATAAAATGACTTTAAATCCTCTTCTATTTATACTAAAACGTAGATGATGAATAGACATGTCTATTGGGCTTCTGAGCCTACTCAAGTTGTTGGCCGACTTGACAATTTATTTTATAACATAAATAAATTCATAACTTCATAAATACTTATCGGAATTGGATGATCTTTAGATTAATCCTACACCTCTCGATGAAAGGGATCCAATAAAATTATCAACTGCCATAAATAAGATGACCCACATGAAGTTCGACCCTAGTTGCCAATTTTAACACAATTTATTTATCTAGATAACTTGATTAAATATTATTTAGCATGTTTGATTATTAAAATATCAATGTAAATGTTCAAGAGATAATCTCAATAAGATCAATAAGACAATGGCAATAATAACAATGATAAACCAATTCCTTTATGATGAGATAGGATCATCCTTTATTGAAATGAGATGAGTTAAAGCAAAATTCCACAATGCCTTTATGATGTGTTTCTTAAAGATGTTTTTCACTTAGCTTAGACAATGGAAGAAGTGAAAACTTATATGATATAAACACAAGTAAAGGATGGTAGATGAGATTGCTAATACAAGATTAGAAAAACCACTTTAAAACTTTAAATTACAAATGAAACAAGACAAGAGGTATTTCAAATGTAATTATACCAAGCAACTAGTTAGATGATGTAAGTTAAGAGATGAAATTAGGATGCAAAAGAGAGTTAGAAAATGCAAGGAAAGAGTTAGTGATTATATCTAAGTTAGTGGTGAGCAAGTAAGAAGGTCCTCCATTTTAAATAATAAGAAGGGATAGCATGGTATTAATTTCGAAGTTCCCTAGGAAAACAATAATTTTATTAAAATTACAAAGGGAATCCCCTTAGACAATATGAGAGGGTTAAAACTTTGAAGAGAGGTTCACACATAAAAATTAAATACCCCTTCTTAAAGTTAATGAGAGAAATTTTGTTTATAACGATTTTGCAATATACTTGAAATAAGAAACATTTCTCCGAATTTTAATGGTTTACAAAAATTTAATTGATAAAATTTTCCCTTAAGAAAATCGATTCTCCCAAATGATATTCCCTCTAATAAAATTGGCATCCAATCTCAAGGAAATAATTAACGCAATGGATGAATTAGAATTTAACTTTAATTGCCTCGAAAAAAATTGAATTAAATTTCTCTGACCCAATTTTTTGTCGCCCAGACGCCAGACGTCAAAGAAATTCAAAATATGAAGACAACTCCTCAACAATTTGATTCTGCTCCAAGAACTGAAAACTGAATCTAAAAGACTAACTTCAAAAATTTTGAGAGTGGTCCTAATGGTGAGAACTACCCCCAAAAAATTTGAGCAAAAATGCATCAGCATGGCTCTCAGACAGGTGAATATGGCAGACTTGTAAATTTCCAAGAGACAAACCTCAAAATGCTTACGGATTTCCTCGAAAAAATAACGATATGATCCAAGCCTTCTACGTGACCCTCCTCCAAATTGAGGCTAAATAAAAATGTGATTTCACTGCAAAACATCAAGGAATAGACTCTTGGCCAAGGAGGAATAGGACCCAAAAAAAATGTTGAAATTAAAAATTAAAATATTAATATTGGATCAACTTCAAATTTTTTACACTAATTCTCCAAAAATTTGTTTGAAAATGTCTGCAGAAACTGTTAGGGTTTTAGAGCCTTGCACCAGGGTTTGTAGGCCTCTAAACGCTCTCGGTATTGAAGAAAAAGGGCCAGAAAACCCCGCAGCTTCCTTTGATACATTTTTGCAAACAATTTCAAAATTGTGAGAACATGATAAATTTTGGAAATCACTCTATCCATTTCCACGTTGCTATTAAAATCACTCTATCCATTAAATTCTCACTTCATAATTGTATTATATAGGTCATGTTACAAGTTAAATTTATAAAGTCAAAGTAAATTGTGTCCCCACCCCGCATTTAGCTATTAAATCACCCTACCTTTCATGCCTCGATATATGTGCAAAATAAATAAGGGGCCCGCACTTTACTGCTTTTTATAGTTGTCACCCTCTTGTTAATTTCGGAGTTGTCTATAATGCGACTTTTTGGAGATTCCGGTGACAAAATCTGGCGGAAGAAATTGAGGTTAAATCTTAATTTTTAGCAGTTAAAATGGTTTTTTAACTGCATATTTGGATTCAGCACCGTGAAAAACCCCTGGGACCCTTTGATTGTGCAAAAACTAGCTATCAAACTTGCGGTTCCAATAAATTGCTACCGGATTTTGACCGAAAAATCCTCCGGAAAGGCTTTCAAAAAGTCTCATTATAGACAACTGCGTTAATTTCGGGCCCCCCTCCTAAACCATTTACTACTTACAGCCCCCTCCGAAAACCATTAATTGTATTGATTTGAATCTTATGATGTATGGCAGTAAGGTCAATGGTTCTATTTGATTAATTGAATTTCTCTGGAGTTGGAGCTTGGATTCCTCTTAAGCTTGGTTGATATATTTATAAAATAACTTTACGGGTAAAAAGGGAGACTTACAAGTGTGAAATGAGGTTATAATTGAAAGTAAAAGGAAGCTTCGCAAAAATGAAATTTAACAAAAGAAATTGAACTAGAACAAAAAGTCATTTATTTAAATTATTTTGAAATTGAAGATAATTCTAATTATTTTTAAAATCAAAACCATGGTTGTAAAACCAACAACGTTTTTACAGAGATGAGGAAGGAAAATGAATTATGAATGAAAAATGTACGGGAAAATAAGATTTGGATAATTATTTATCCAAAAATTTTACAAGGGTAAAAGGTAAAGTAAAAACAAAAACACGTGGTTTTAGAAATCCATGGGAAGGCAAAATAACACAATGAAAATCCATGAGAAGGAAAAACAAAGCATGGATTTAAAAGATTTCAAAATAAAACATAATTTCAAATATTTGATGGATTTATGAGCTGCAATTATTTGAAAAGATATTTTGAGGATTTCATTTAGTAAATTCATGAAAATAGAGAAATATGAAATTCATTTACAGAATATTTCAAAAACATTTATAAAATATTTCCTTCCAAAATATCTTATGATATTGGTGAAGCATTGTCAAAGAGTCACATAAAATCATCAGTGAATTCAAGCAATTGATAGATTTTTAGGGATAGCTTTATAAACCCTATATTTTAAGGCACAAAATTATCAGTTGAAAGACAAATGACAGAAAATCAGCAGCGCTAGATTTCAAGGCATGAAGATATCAGTAGAAAAGCAACAGCCTTTTCAGTCCAAGTCATCACCAAAATTCTCGAAATCAGTGCCAAAGAGCTTCGACAGTTTAATTCTCCTATATTATTGTACTATTTTTGTAAATATTTTTTTGGATATTTTATAGAAACATATTGATATTTAAAATCAATATATTTTGATGAAAATTGTATAAATACTTCATATATCAAAGTACAAAGGGTTGGAACTCATGTGAAGAAGGTAGATCTTTGATGTAAAGTTGTACATGTAATGAAGTGATCATTTCCATTAATACAGAAATTTGTTTCAGGATTCCTGTGTCAAGCAATTGGTGAAATTTCATCTCTTGTAAAATTGTTATTTTTCCAGTTTTCCATATGTTCTTTCTGTCTCGAGTGTTTAAAGAAGATTAAAGGCTGAATTTGTTTAAATACATTCTGCTCTAGCTTATAAACAATATTTATGTTTTCACTCTAATATTAAATATAGAATTCATCCTAATATGCTCTATGTTTAATTGAATCTAAATATTTTCATCCCATTCACTTCACAAATGCTCTAAAGATCCAAAAGTCTGGCTAACTTTCCCTGTTAAATATGTTTTGAAATTCTTATATTTGATCACCCTAAGACATATGACTCCATTTCCCAATGGACTTTCCTTGCAGTTTCAACCAAATTTTTGAAAAAACCAAACTCATAACTCGTAACTAGCCTAATATCTCAAAACAACAAATCTAAATCCAATAGAGAGATCCATCTATGAAGCTAGAAGGGCTAGATCCTAGCTTACAAAGTGGTTTTGTGAGTACCTCTGGGTTTCTCTCACAACCTTGGGAAATTACGGAGTGACAACAAAACCTCCAAATAAATTTTATTCAGCCAGATCCAAGCTTAAAAATACCAAAGAAATTCTCTACAAACAAAAGGCTTAGCGTTTGCACAAAAATTCAAGAGTTTTCCCTTGGTCTTAGAGAGAAAATAATCTTGCAACAGACATGACTTTCAAACAAAATCAAATCTACGATTAAAAAAATGATTTTCACCAAACCAATGTTCAAAAAGGGGCCTAAAATATGTTTAAGAGATTTTAATGAGAACAACCCCAAAAAGATTTGTAAAATTCTTGTACTTGAAACCCTCAAAGAAAAATTTGATTAGGATCAAAGGGTAGGATAGGCATGTGGCCTTCAAAAAATATTTGTTTCTACATGCATTTGGGGCCAGATCTACCTACAAAAATTTTGCTAGAGAAACATTTACCCTCGCTCACAGACTCTACAAACAAAATGTGAAATAAAACCCAAGACAAAATATATATACAAATCAACTAAAATATATTTACTAGATCTATTCACAAAAATTTATTTACAAATATACAAGAGTTAAATCAGAGGAATATGAGTACAACTTGATCCCTCCAATCAACAAACAAAGCTCTTATTAGCAGATCTATTCAATTAAGCATGGTGGTTTAGAAAGTAGATGAAATAAATCATTTTCCTCAATTCCAAGTCTATAAATCTTGCACAAAATTCGTTAGATAAATCCTTCAAGTGAAATATAGTGGATTCTCCCACTTTATCCCTCAAGAGTTGGATAACTTAAACAAAAGCATCCCCTCACACTTGAGATTTGATTCAAACAAATGATTTTCTACACAACTCAGATAATTTTTGTTAGATCTAGATGGTATAGGAAAAACAAAATGGAAGGAAGTTCTAGTAACTTAAACAAAAGCACACTAATCACATCTATCATAAAATATTTCTCCAAATCAAATTACGAGCGTAAGATAGCTCTACACTAATAATTCTATCATGATAAAATGGAAATAACAAATGTGATTATTAGTACAAATTTAAAAATCAAAAAATCATTACCATATCCATAGAAGAAGAGACACAATACTTCACACCAAAGACTTGTACAGTATCAAGAGATATTACAATGAGAAGCATATGATTCCTTATATAGAAAAAATGAGAATTCTAGAGACTCTTCCAAGTAAAAAACGGTTAGGTCCATGAAGGTGCACAAATTTGACTTGATCCTGGTTGGTTAAATGCTTGATCCATGTAAAAATAATCTCCACCCTTGATTGCTTGAGAAAAAAATTGAATTCCTTGATGATGGCTTTTTCTTGGCCCAAAAAATATTTTTATGACTTTTTCTACTCGAAAACCTCCCATTCACTTAACAAACTTGGACCATAAATTTGATTTTCCTTAAAAAAATTGATTTTTCAGGGAATTAATTCTTTTATGGCCCAACAATTTTTTCCTGAATTTTTGCTTGCCTAATTTGTGGAGATTCCCTTCTTGGAAAGTGCACAGTCCTTTTTTAAATATTTTTCACTTGGAGAGAGTTTTATTTTCTCTCATTTTTATTTTCTAACCAATTTTCGGCAAATAATTTTGCAATTTTTTTCCAGTGTCAGGCCAGGAGGGTAACTCCACGAATAAATTGTGTTTTTGCATTAAGAGAAAGCATGGATATATACAAGGAGAGGGATACTATTGGGTTTCATCTCGCAATGTCTCTTCATCTTCCAATTTCTTTTATTTTGTTATTTACAATATTTACATGGATTTTCCTAATCCCAAAGATTAGGTGTCAACGTTCCCCCCCTTAATATGAAGGGATGTTGGTGAATCCAAGCATCATTTTGAACCTTCCAAACTTTTCTCTTCCAAGCACTTTGGTGAAGATGTCTCCAATCTGCTCATTTGTGGAACAATGTCGTAGGTGGATTGTATTGGCCTCAACATGATGTTGAATCAGATGATACTTTGTATTGATGTGCTTGATTCGATCATGGAAGTTTGGGTCCTTGGCCAACTTTATTGCAGAAGTGTTATCAATCAAAAGAGGAGTTGAATGCACTTGTTTCTCATGCAAATCTTCCATAATTTTCTTGAGCCACACAATTTCCTTCATTGCTTTAGTTGTTGCCACATATTCTGCCTTATTTTGGAATCTATTGGAATTGATTGTTTGAGTGACCTCGAAGAGACAATTCTTGATCCAAGACTCATAACATAACCTGAAGTAGATCTTTATCTCCATCAAAATCTGAATCAGAGAATCCAATCAAGCTGAAGTCATCCCCTTGTGTATACTTGAGTCCAAAGTCTGGAGTTCTCCTCAGGTACTTTAGAACTCTTTTTGCAGCAGACCAATGACCCTCACAAGGCTTTTGCATAAACCTAGAGAGGATTCCAACAACAAATGAAATGTCTAGTCTGGTAGTAGTTAGGTAGTTGAGACTTCCTACGAGATGTTTGTACTTTGTTGCATACTCAAATTCTTTTCCTTCAGTGGATATGATCTTTATTTATGGATGCAAAGTAATTCTCATTGTTCCTCGTCATCAAAATATCATCTACATACACCACAAGATATACAATTGTTTTTCCAACTTTATTGACAAACAAAGTTGCATCATCAAGATAATAGTGTTTGAAATTGAGTTTCAAAAGATGCTCAATCAATTTCTCATACCAGGTTCGCAGTGCTTGCTTAAGGCCATACAAGGATTTTACAAACTTGCATACTTTGTGTTCCTAACCCTTCACAACAAATCGTTCTGGTTGGGACATAAAAACATTCTCTTTCAGATCTCCATTCAAGAAAGCAAGTTTTACATCCATTTGATGTACTTTCCAACTATTATGATTTGTTAAGGCAAAGAGTGTCTGGATGGCAGCCCATTTTGTTGTGGGGGAAAAGATCTCCTCATAATTGATCCCTTACTTTTGTGCAAAACCTTTTGCTACAAGCTTGGCTTTATGGTTGTAAAGTGAACCATCTGCTTTATGCTTTTTTTTCAAGACCCACTTGCAGCCAATTGGTTAGGTTCCCAATGAAGGATCAATCAAATTCTTGCCATTATTTATCAAAGCATCATATTATTTTTGCATCTCTTCTTTCCATTCATCATGAAAAGCGACTTCTTTGAAGGAAGTTGGTTCAAAATTTGTAGACAAATTTAGTTCACAATCATAAGAAACATCCATATCAACAGTTGAATTAAGATCATCTACATCACCTCCATTTTTTTTGGTTGAGCTTCTTGTTCCTATCTTCCCAACCTCATCAGGACGAACACTTTCAAGTGTCTTTGTCAGCCATTTTGGGGGACCTTTCTAAGATGTCCCACGCTGCTCAATTGACTGATATGGGGCTGAATCAAGATTTAGCCTCCCAATTTTTGTCAATCACATCACTCAAAGTGTCATCTTGATCAGTGGTTGGAGCTTCATGTGCTTCTTTTCCTTTCCCTTTACTAAGTATTTTACCTTTTTTTCATTTATTTCTTGCTTGATTTTGTCCCAAGGCAGCTTGCATGTGGAAGCATCATGTCCATTTATATTGCATCGTATACAATGAAGATCAAACCTTTCTCCTTGGAAATGTTTACCCCCTATCTCTAAAATTCTTCTTTCCTCTTCCTCTTCATCCACCTGTTCCTCTAGAAGAATCATGTGCATGATTCTTCTCTTTATGTGCAAGGCACACAACTTATTCAAAAAATTGAGGAGTTATCTTCTTCCCAAAATCCTTCTCTCTTTCATAAAACTTCTTCTCAAGGGAGTCAAAGGAAATGTCCTTAAGTTTTACACTTGCCTGCAATGACTCAAGATAATGTGAATAAGTGAGATATAGTGCCTTGACATAAGCAGTGAGAGGAACATCTATTTCAACACCAATGGTTTTTATGTCATGCATAATGGATCTTATTTCTGATGCTAAGGCAAGAGGGTCATAATTTTTCAACTCAAGATGGAACAACTTGATCATCAATTGAACAACTTCAAGTTTAGAGTGTGAGTTATATAATTCCTTCAACTTCTTTAAAGCTTCAAAAGCATTTGAAATATGAAATATGATGACTCATCTCTTCATTTACAGACCTTGCAATCAAGGCATAGGCCTTTTTGTTCTTGTTTTCCCAAATGGAAAACTCATTGTCTGAAGTGGGTTTTTCAGGTGAATTGTCTCATTTTCTTTCATAAATTCCTTTCCACAACTCATTGAAAATAAAAGTGTGTTTTATCTTCCTGGAGCACTCATGGTAGTTCTATTTTCCGGAGAAAACCATTCCAACTATAAATATAAGTGAATGCATCATAAAATCTGAATTGGGCCCAAAATAATCAAAATATTGGCAACACAAATTGATGTCCTTGCAATAAAACTAATTGATTATGTCTTCAAAAAAATCTTCGACTAAGAATGTAGGCTCTCATATTAGCTACTTTATATGAACTATATGTGTGAATCACATATTAAATCATGTATGACTCAACACATATATCAAACCATATATGTCTTCAAAATAATGTCATATCCCATGCTTGATTTCATACCATATAACATATGGTCTTCAAAAAAGGAGCTTAATGCACATACCATATATCACTTATATCAATATATTCTCTTTAATTCATACCATATATTTCATTCATATATATTATATACCATAAGTTCCTATGGTAATATAATTCAATTCCAATGCATATAATTTTTTTTTTCTTTTTACAATGCTTATGAATCCAACAATGTTATACCATGACTCCTTTATTTTAAATCAAGATCTCAACAAATATGTTAGGCTACAATACATATCATAGTTGTTATGAATCCAACTCAAGAAAAGATAGATCAACACCTTAGAATTCAGCCTCTTCGAGGGGGCAACCTCCTTTACATTACATAAATGAACAATTCTTGGATGATTCAAATGATAAAACCTCCTTTCT
>APFE031753905.1:186515-201950 GCA_000404065.3 Pinus taeda
ATAATAACTTATATCATAATTACTTTTTTTATTATAACTTTTCATATATCATCTTTGTTAATAATGTAAAATCATTATGAGTTGAAATAATTAATTTAAGTTAATATGATTATAAATTTTAATTTAATGTTAAAAAAAAACTTATTTGTTGTTATGAGTGGTATGATTTATTAACGGTTTCCAAGTATTACTGATGATAAGGCCTTCATCATTTTGCCCTGGATAACCAAAGTTTCTCGAAGAGGGTAGCATTGTTCATCATGTCCCTTCCATGGTAGGACTGGATGGTTTTAAAGAGATAACCCCACATAGTCTCTGCATTACATTTGTTGGGGATTGCGTTGCTCCCCCTCCTAACCCTCTATTGGCTAGAAACTTCGATTTTTAGCCTGTCGGTCTCACACCCCAGCTCCTGCCTTCTAAAACTTGATTTCCTCAGGAGAAATTTGATCTCCCTTCAAGCTCTGCACTACCACTGCATCAGCCCCTCTCTAGACGCCATTTGTCTCTCTCCTCCTTGTACTCTCTGGCCCAGGAAAACTCCCCACAAGATATTATCCCTACCCCTCACTGCAAAATATCACTTCTAAATTCTCTCAGGCAACTGCTCTTCTTCAAAAATTTGATCTTCTAATATTCACTCGATGTGTTCTCCAAGTACCCATCGATGTCCTTCTTATAATCCTCCAGTTGAGAACCAACGGCCCAGATTAGATTCTAATCAATTCTCAAATCATTTGGACTCGATCTCCTTCTTCTTTTAGAATTTTCACCGACAGTTTATTTAATACCCATTAATTATTTTAATTTCCTAAGTCTAGACTTAGGGACCCATTAAAAATAATTAATTATTTTAATAAAATTGTCTTTGGGTAGAATTTCCTAAAACGATTTCTCCGTATTGGAGAATTCATATGTCTAAGCCTCCCTGCAAATTTTGAGACTTAGATCACATCTGATGCTACCATAAATCAACACTCCCTCTTAGCGAGGAATGTGCTCTAGCAATGCAACCTGCTGAAGCATCACCCTATTCTGTAACATCTCCCTCTGCGTTGCTGATGTCTGAAATCACTGCCCACCAACTAATACACAAATGTTGCATATGTACTATTGTTGACGATGCCACTATCAACATTGCATCTATATTGCAACTCCCTCTGAAATTCTACATCCGTGTTGTTGTTGGCGTTGCCACTGCCAACACTACATCTACACTACAACCTTCTCCAAATACTACTGCTACTACATCAACAACGGAAAATCATCCGAAATTATTGAATTGGTGTTCAGTATGATGCATCTCATTGTTGGAGTTCTAATTACTGCTAGTCTCTGCGCTGACCCTCTGAAGCCTCTATGTTGTTGTTGACTTCTACTTCGTGCCAACTGCACTGCTGTCAACTCTACTCTGTGTTGCTCAGTCTATGGCGCTCCTAGTCACTGAATTTGTCACTCTAGCACTCCTTTGCACCAATTGACACTATTTCATCCTGCTAATTCTAATATGGGCTCACGTAGCAAGGTATTAATCTGAGAGGTGGAGTCCTCAAGGATCCTTCCCAACTGTAGTTATTTTGAACTACAATTATAGATCAGCCCACCTCCCTCCTAGTGGTATCTGGGTTGTCATGGCAAACTCTTCCTCCTCGATCTTCGTGGATGTAGACTTCAAATCATGCTTCTCATCCTTGTCCTTCTTCTTGAGAGGACATTGTGTAGCGTAGTTACCAAATTCACCACACTTGAAGCATTTAATCTTCGAGACGTCATTTTTCCACCTCTGCTTCCCCTTGGATGCAAGGGCTTCATTCTCTTCCTCCTCCTTGGGATTCGACCCAATGTTGTGCTTACGTCAATTTTTCACTTGACAAAGTCTCTCCTTAACTCTTTTTGCTTAAGAGCTACCCACATTCCTTTCCAACCGGAAAATTCTCCCTTCCCCAGATGCTCTGGACAAAAGCTTGCCACTCTTCAAAAACTGAATTTAAGGTCAGTCTTACCATCTTGGAAGACTAAGGTGTTGACCCCACATCTTCCAACTTGTCACAGGTCTCCTGAAGCTTTGCAAGGAATGGATCAATGTGTTCCCCCTTCTGCATCTGCATGGGTCTCATATTTTGCTCCAAGTACATCTTTCGTTACTCGAAAGATCCCTGATACAGTGTTGAAAAAACATCCCACATCTCCTTGGCATTCCCTCTTCCAGCAATGTGGTAGGCTACATGATCCTTCACTCCATAGAGGATCATTCTCTTGGTGTTCACCATCTCTCCTTTGTACTTCTTGAGTGGATCTAGATCTTTTCCTTCCAAATCACATAGTTGGATGCCCCATCCAACCTATCCTAATCTCTCAATCCATTTGTTGCCATCTCTGCCAATCGAAAAAGTCGAATGACCTCTCTCCTATGCATTGCTGCTAGGCTAGCCTACACACTCCTTATTGGAGTCACTGTTGCTACTCAGCAAATGATAATTCAAATTGCCTAGCTAGGAATTCTTTGAGGAAGAAATTCCCTCAGTGTGTCTCCTTCTCTCCCACTGATGTTATTCTTCCAGCAACTACTGCAAAATATTTGCGTCCCAACTGAAGATATGCTCTGCAAAGAAAAAATATGATGCTCCCTTCTACCTCTAGAAAGCTTCGATCTTGAGATTGAATTTCTCTATCGACTCACTTAGAGAAATCAATTTCTCCTCAGAACTTTGCCCTTCAAGCCTTCTAACTACGTTGCCTCTAGGGTTTCGAATTGTTTCCACTGTAGTAATTTTGAAATCCTTTTCCTTTCTGCTTCTAAGCTCTTTTTCTCACAATCTGTGCTCTGATACCATGTGAAAATTAGGTTACCCAATTCCTACTGCAACAAACTGATAATATTTCTCCTACTTATTAAATTATTTGAACAAGTTATCTGCAGTTATCCATGGAAAATACTGAAATACATACACTATAGCCTACACTAATAAAAATTGTGGAAACTAAATACATCATAGGAGAGAAATAATAATCACACACATCTACATAGTTATTTTTGGACAAATGTCCCCAGAAAAACCCAGTGTGGGAAAACCGGCACAGCAACAGAGGGTTTTATTATTATGCAATAGTAATTATGAGTACAATTCATTGGATGCCCAACTGGCTATCCGATACATAGAGAAACTAGACAAAATGAATAGTGAATGATCTCACCCTATCACTGGAAGATCCAACTCTTATCTTGTTGGGAATGAGCCTCTGCGTCCCTTTTACGTTAGCCTCTATGCAGAATTGTGTCAGCCCCACACAGTCTCTATGTCACCTCTGTTGGGGACTACGTTGCTCCTCCTCCTGACCCTCTACTGGCTGGAAAATTTGACTTTCAGCCTCCTAGTCTCACACCTTGGCTACTGGCTTCTGAAACTCGATTTCCTTAGCAGTGATTCGATCTCCCTTCAGGCTTTGTGTTGCCACTACATCAACTCTGCATGGGCCAGCATCAGTGTCTCCCTGGACATCATTTTACCCTCTATGCCTTGTACTCTTTGGCCAAGGAATCCTCCCCATTGGATAGTATCCATGCTCCTCACTGCAAAAGATCACTTCGAAATTCTCTCTGGCAGCTCTGCTTCAGAAATTCAATCTTCAGATCTTCACTCGATTGTTCTCCAAGTGCCCATCGATGTCCTTATAATCCTCCAGTTTAGAACCAATGGCCTAGATTAGATTATAATCAATGGCTCAGATCATTTGGACTTGATCTCTTTCTTCTTCTAGAATTTTCACCCACAGTTTAGATTAATACCCATTAATTATTTTAATCTCCTAAGTTTATACTTAGGCACCCATTAAAAATAATTAATTATTTTAATAAACTGTCTCCGGATGGAATTTCCCAAAACGATTTCTGGGTATTGGAGAATGCATGTGTCTAAGCCTCCCTATAAATTTGGAGACTTGGACCACAACCGATGCTACCCAAAATGAACAAGAGAGTCTCAAAAAAGATTTCAAAAGAAATTGACATGTCTAAGATTCAATGCCATGAATGTAATGAATATATTCATTTCAAAAGGAAATTTCCTAAACTCAAGAAGGACAACAAGAAGAGAAAGGAAAGAAATGAAGCCCATATCACCGAAGAAGTTGAAGAACCTAAAAAGGAGACAAATAAGGAGGAAGTGAAAGACCTTTACTATGACTAAGATAACATCATATACTTAGTTCTTTTTGGTTTGTAGAAGATATCAGTCATGATGGAAAGCATCACAAGTATGGTAGGATGCATTGTATCAGTGATTAATATGGCATTGTAAGAAACCATCATGATAAAAAGAAAATATCACACGACATCTCCATTAGAAGCATAGAAGATTAACCTAAGTACCAGTTTGAATGAAGAAAGTCATCTAGAAAAATAACCAAATAAGAGACCATCACACCTCATCATCATTAGAGAGAAGAATTTGCATAACAAAGATCATCAAGATCCTCTATTGAAATATTTGTTAGAAGATTCACCTCTACTTACAAGAAGCATCAAACAGATAGTCTACATTCCACCTTGTGTGGGATCCATGGTTTAGAAGGATGATGGTATGATCACAAAGATGTGTAGTATGTCAAGTTGGTTGAAGTATATTCATCATCGAGCAAGGAAAGGAAGTTGCTAGAAGAAAGTCTAGATTACCACATGAAGGAAGAGGTATGTATATATTTGGTAATAGGTAGATAAAGTCGTGTCATCATATGGTTACATATAGAATGGTTAAACTGCTCTATCTCATGAGCACAATAAAAGAAGAAGGTACTTTTCCTTCTGTATGATACATGAAGGCATGAATACAATGTGCATTGAACTCTTCTACATGATGACATGATATGACCTCATGAATAATATGAGGTGGTTGGAAACTATGGTCCTTTGATGAAGGAACTATGTATAGAAGATCATGCATAAGCAACATGTGAAGAAAGGTGAAAGAAGAGTTCATGAAATGACATGACTATTGGTTCAACACTATGTTTCATTGAAGGAAAGTGATGGAGAAGATGGTTGATTCCATATGAAGAAGTTATGAAAGATGATGGTTCCATGATGAATACGTTGAAGTTCATCCATGACATAATCATGAAAAAAAGAGGAACTCTAGAAGCAGTTGGTTGTACCATAATCTCCACCAAAGAGAAGATAGTCTTTTTTGTAAACAATTACCTAGTTAAGGGGAGCTTGGGCAAGTCCCTAATTAAGAGGGAACTTAGGTATATTCCTTTTATAGGAATGAACAGATCCTTCCTAGTTGAGAGGGAGAGATAGACACATCATTCTTGTCTTATTTATGAAGAAATAATGGAGGATTAGGTAAGCATCTAAATTCAGATACTCTTTGCGGATGAGGTAGGCATCCAATAGGTAAGAGTAGTCGAAGAGAAAATTCCTTGAGGATGTGGTAATCCAAGACAGGAATAGTCCTAGAAGGACATACCTTGTGAACATTCGGTTGGGGTATGTTCCTTGAGAGACAATGATGAAGGTGTCTATAAATCATTTGTGTCCCCGGCATTATGCTCTAATCTAGTGGAGAGATAGAGTTGTTATTCAAGGCCTTGCTATATGACAATGTTGGTTGATATGATGAGATGCACTAATATAAGCTAATAAGATAGCTTATGAGATGGCTTACAAATAGACTCTTCTTAGAATTATTCAATATGAGAATGTCCATGTACCTTGTATGTATTATGAATATCCCCCTAGTTAAGATAGAGTGTTGAAATATGTAACTAGATTTGGTCTTCATAATGTCTCATGTAATCATGATTTTATGTATTTGATGTAAAGAGAAAAAGAAAATTTATTATTGTCATTTTATAGCATGGGTTTCATGTTTAAGGTCATTTGTTTTAGCTCAAGCATCCATTGTGTCCTTCTAAGGCTTTTTCATTGAGTCAAAGAAGTCAAAGAGTCATTGTTATATGTAAAATACCTCGTTGGGCATTTTGTATCAAGTCAAAAGAATTTATGTAAGTGAATTTGTGTCTTAAAGACCCTCCAAGATAAAGTCGGCCTAGCAGTCACCAAGTCGGCCTACAAGCAAAGGCAAGTTGGCCTCATGATGAAAATTCGGCTCCAAGGAAAGCCTATATATAAGAGGCACTTGACCTCATTTGAGAATCACCCAAGAAGCTCATGGAAGAACAAGAAAGAGACAAAAAAAAAGAGTGAAGAAGAGGAGAAACAAAGGAAGGAAGAATGAAGCTTTCAAGGATTGTTTTAGGGCTACTTCATCTCACATGCGCGAGGAAACTAAGCCAAATTTTTTTTACAAAAAGACCAAAAAATTGTAATGATATTGGGAGGCTGAAATCATGTGTCAAAAGGATCATCTTGCAAGTCAAGTTACTAAGGAAGAAGAAGCTCCGCAAGTGAAGGAAGAAAGAGGCATATTTCACCATCTTTTTTCACATGTGCCAAGTCAAGGTTTCTGCAATAGAGGCCGAAAATTACAGTCCTGGAGCAGTAACAGAAAATATGAAGAAGAGGTCGAAATTTGAAGTGTTGAAGAAATTTGACTCAGGTTGATTTTGTGAAGAACAAGCTCATCAAAGGAGAGGTTGACTTGGTCTTGGAGGGGATTTTGTCAAGGGGCTTGTTACCCAACACCTGTGGGTAGTATCAACTGGAGAAAAACATTCTCCTAGCTGGTCCTTAGTTGGAAACCAGCAGCCCCTTGTAACCACCAGATAGCTCGATGTGCCACTATCTCTACCACCTGAGCTAGCCATGTGGTCCCTCACCCATTTGTTATGATTGTATGTTTGAAGGTGGATCTCGCGACCCCGAAGGTATGACTTTTCATTATGTAATTGCGTAATTTTCTTTACTTATCATGGACACTGTTGGGCATGGATTGGTGGGGGGATTTGGTGGAAAGAGTGGGCTTGGTTTGTATGCTTGTATCCTCTATTTAATTTTATGGTTAACCTTGTATCCTAGTTCCATGGGATCTCCTTTATTGGCTACTAGCTTTAGGGGTGGAACTACATGGGAAACCCTGATCTTGGTTGCGTGATTCCACTTCCTGAAATCATATACTCCACCCCCCCCTCCGCTCATTATAACTCCATTCACCATATTTCTCATCCGGGTCCACAAGGAGTTAACCTCCCCTTGCCCACACCTTGGGTTAGCCCTGGAACGATGCCCTAGAGGTTGATGCAACTAAAAAGAAAAGAAAAAGCATAATCTGTCCAGTCTCAATAGGAAATGTACCATAAACTACAAAAGATGGTTAGGACATATAAATTTAGTATGTGCTAAAAATCCAAACATGAGCTTTACCCCTTTCATTATGACCATCACCCTACTTCCTAGGGTCCTTCATATTAACCCCTCTCATCATTAAGGAACCCATGATTGTCCCAACCCCTGGTGGGTGATGAGATGCCCCACTTCAAAAGGGGTATCCATTGCTATATCTCATGCATCATGCTCTCATCCCCTCAAGCCCCAAGCAGTTATAAAGAAAAATCAATAAAAGACAAAAGGCATATGAAGAAGGTTGGAAAAATAAAGGTTCAGGAAACTCATGTACCATGATTGCTCCTTCCTACATTCATACACCCAAGTGTGGGCTTCCCTTATTATGGCTACCCTTATATTGTGGAATGTGGCTTGGAGCCTTCCCTTAGTGCCCCATTCCGTCCCACCATTATATCACATGCCACCTATCATTTAATGGTTGTACCATGCACATGTCCCTCCCTTGTAGGTTGAAACCACCTAATAGGGTCCTTAGTTAACCTTCTTCTTGAACTTGGAGACACTTGTATGTTCTAAATCCTGCTACCCGCCACTTTTTGGTAGATATCCCTAGGAGAAAATTATTATCCATGATTGTCATCAATCGGCAACCAGCAACCCCTTGCAGCCACCAACTAGCTCATTGTGTCATTTCTCTGCCACTTGAGCCAACCATGTGGTCCCTGTTACACAGTATTTTGTCACACCACCTGCACTTCCCTATGACATACCTTAAAGTTCCAAAAACATGGCCATTATATAGTGTATTCATCTATATATGCATCTCAAATCCTTCCTAAGACATTGACTGAAAAATTTGTTGAGTTTTCCTAGAAGAAATAGCTCTAAAACCCTAATTTGAGCATCATCGCGCTTATGAGACTCAAAGCAGTGATGATCACCTGTTGCACTGAAATTGACCCACAATGGCATTTCTTTGTTCCCTTGTATACCCACGATGATCCCAAAAAGGCAACTTTCCTAAAGAGAATGAGAAGCTTCGTGATCTAGAAGCTTCCAGAGCAACAAGCTAAAGGTTGTTTGGCACAGATGAGGTCGAATTCTCCCAACTTAGCCTCTTGGTCTTATCCCTATGAGCTACCTCCTTGAGATAAGGGCCTAATCCTATCTTTGTAGAGGTCATAACTCCCTTTAACAACCTATATATTCATCTTCTCCCATTCCCAAATGGTTGGTCTATGCCTATTTGCACCATTATGCTAAGATTGTGCCTATATCTTATTCAATTGGCTTTGAGAAGGAGTGCTTGGAGAGCTTAGCTTGGACTTCGATATTCATTCAGGGAGAGCCTATCAACATCAAGGCTTGGTTGTATGCCTCCCCTTATTTTCTATTAATATACAGCAGTTGGTTCATTTTCCCTAAATGTGTATGCTCATGTATCATTTAGCTTAACATTCCTTGATCAGTTAAGTAGGTTTCTTTTGAATATGATATTTGTATTTGCATGCTTTTGTTGTGTCTTGATCTCTTGTGTAGATGGATAAACGCTGAGAGAACCATGAACGAGCCTGTGGCACGAGTCATTCAAGGTATTCAACAAAGGAGATCGAGATAGCATCATAACAAGGTAGACTATCTTCTTCGTCTCTCTTTTCAATTGCAACTTAGGAAAGTGTCTAGTAGATTGTCCCTTTGGTTGCTAGACCCACTCATTGGGCTAGAGGGATCGTCTCTGTCCAAAGAGAGAATTCACCTAGACAACAAAATGGTGACTCCACTGGGGACCCTATGATCCTTTCCATCCAATCCTTCACCTTGTTTTTGTGATGAGTTTGACCAAGCATCCGATCCCAGACTTGTTTGCTTGTCTGTGACTATTTTCACTTCTTGGTAATTGCTTGAAGGTTCTTGATTTGTGTTTCTCTTGAAGTTTTTTTTTTTAATCTTTCTCGACCATCACGGTTTTGTCTCTTACATTGGAGATGACATCGCGGATATGTTGATTACAGTGGCGATGATTGCTACTTTTCTTTTAACAGGTGCAATGATATCAAAGATTAAAGAAAATTAGGGTATGTCTTCTTGTTTTTAGTTTTTTGCCTTCTGTTAGTGGCTTAACAATGTGATTTTGGTGTCCTTGTATTGCTTGACATGTTTTTCTAATTACAATTGCCTCTTGATTTGGTTTTAAGTGTGTTTGGATCTTGATCTGCCTTCTAGGGTTTTAGGTTTTCTAGGTCATCCTTCATTCGCTCATTGGTCTTCTCTTCAGTGATCAATTGCCCTTGTTCAAAGAGTCTTTTTGTGTTTGGACAACTTTTGAAAATCACTTTTGGTTCTTGGGTATTAAGTTGTTTTCATTAGTGTCGAATTGAGTAGATTCTTTGAAAGTCACTTTAGTTCCATTTGGCAAGCAATATATTACAAAATTGTTTGTTTCGTTTGAACTGAAAGGAAGTATTCGCTTTGAGTTTTATATTTTGAAAAGATAAAATGGAATTTTTTATCTTTTAAGTAGTTTTTGAAGCATTTGTTGCATTCAAAATCATTAATGTGAGAGAAATTTTCGTGATTATTGAAGTTGTTTGCATTCTCTTTTGCTTTTGCACTAGATTACATTGATTGCATTAAAGTGAAAAATAAATCATCATTATATCTTAAGGAAGATCGCTTTAAGAATTTTGTTTTGGCATTTCATTTGCTTACTATATGAAAGATTAGATTTCATGTTTGGCATTTAGCATTTGAAAATTGTTATTGATGCTTTTGGATTGTTTGATGCATTGATTGGTTGTTTCTCTTCCTTCGGTAGAGTAGCCTTCATCGAATGAAAGGATTTCAATTTCATCATTTAGATGCATTTTAGGAACAGGTGACATCGTTAAGGCCTTGAAATAAAAACATAATTTCCAAGATCAACTTTAAAATCTATCAATTAATCTAAGGAGCATTTGAAACATTAACGTTTGAAGAGTCCAAAGATTGCTACCATGACACTCCTTTTTTCTTATGTTTCCTCTCTTTTCCTACTTTTGCCACCTAAATAATGGCATATCCACCAGGTTTTGATAAATGTAAGCAATAATATGTCTTCTTCTTCATGATTGACTATATACCCTATTGTTTTGTTAAAGAATGCAACTGGCTACAGAATTGGTCCGCCTCCACAGCTAATCCAGATTTTTGCGGCTGTCTCCATTGTTTGCAAGGTTCAGAAGCTCTAGGTCAGTGAAAAAGTATACGGATGGATAAGGAATGGTCCCCTCATGGATCCCTTCCTATCCCACTGAACCAGTTCATCAAGATAAGCACAGGATATCACAGTCAAACCCCAAGTCAACCACAAGATTGTCGCCGGAACGAGATCCGAGTTTCATCAAAACCTTATCGATTTGCTTTCAGAATATCAAATCGAAGGTTTAGTGATATATTTAGTTAGAATAAAGATATTTAGGCTTAAATTACTCATGATTGTTATGCCAAATACTTGTTATAAAAACTATGGTCGCGTTGTGAATTGGTGTGTGACAGATGATGTAATTTTGAGACAGTTTGTTAAATTTCGTTTCCAAGCAATAGAACTGGTTTTGTGTGTGTATGCGTTGAGTTGATTTGATATTATGGACTGATCTATGGAGGGCCCCTGTGACAGTGACAAGTCTTTAGCCAAATTCAATTAGATTTCTTTTCATTCCTTTCAATACTCTGTTTTTGTGTGAGAAATGTAGTATGATGAGTTCACCCGTGAATCGTTATATGCACAAGTACTTTCATCTACTTTATACCTAGAATAATCTGTTATTTGAATTGCTTTCTACCTAGTATAGCATGGTTCTTTCATTTGATTTTTATCTAGAATAGTCCAACTGTGTTTACTTCATAATGTAGATGATGTTCAGAATATCTTTTTTGAATGAAATTGAATAAGTAAAAGTGTGAGAGTCTTCTCCTTAACAATTGAATTCATACAATACTTCTTTACAGTTTGATAGAATAGATTTCTCTTGCACTTAGTGAATTAGAGCTGCAGCATAAAGATTCAAGACAAAAATCCAAAATAGTTTAACAAACGTAGAATTTAGAATCACTCTCATATCATCCATAAACTGATTCAATAGAGAATAACTCCTAAGAAATTAGCTAACAACTTTAGGATTAAGACACTAATATAATTAACGACACCATCTCCATACTAATCTTAATTTTAGATCCTAACAAGAACATAACGACATAAAAAATAACTTCTAGCACATATATTGTACCTGTACTTCATCAGTATACCTGCCCTGGTTCATACTTAGTGCTCTAAGCTAGAGACGTGTTCCGGCATCTATAAAACTTACTAGCTGTCATTTCGCTCTTGCATTAGACAGCGCCATCACGGACTTGTGCTCCCCGTACCGTCGAGTATATAAAGGGAGACCCTTATAGGTTGCAAACCTTTGTCCATAGGAAGTCGATTATGTCACCCTGTAAACCTAATAAACCCAACACAGCATTCGAGGAGATTGCTTGCACGTATGTCAAGTCCTTGGTAAATTTATTTTCTGAGGTGTATAGTGCAATTCATGACTACTTGGTACTCCTTTTGCCTAGAATTACCTGAGTGGTCATTTCGATCTTTTCTGACTCCTTAAATTTGAAAAGATCATTGAGCACTTGTCCTTTCAAGCTCATTAAACCATCGAAAGCTACTAGAGTCACATTTTTTTCCTTTTCTCGACTCTTAAAAGATGAAAAGTAAAAGTTTTTGTTTCTAAAAATAATTGCCTACGATAAACATGTTGAACCCGAGCAGTTGCTTCTTGGACCAATATTGAGTAATTCCCAGTTAATTTCGAGATCTTTAATAAGCCCTCAACGAACCTCCTTTCCTTTTTTGCTCTTGTGACAAAGTCATCATGGCTAAACCATTGAGTTCATCTCACAGTTACCCTTCACTGTCTGATATTGAAGGGTCCTCCTAAGGAGTTCATTCAGAGCTTCCTCAGTCACTTGAAGATCAAGGTTTTGAACTTGGGATTATTCCAAGTATCCAACCCCTATCTTCTCATCCACCTCCATCAGAGTCATGGTCACCTAAAGAATCTGATCTTGAGACCCCAGACAATCCTATACAGACCCCTGAGAGTCCGTAAAGGCTTGTTATTCATCCGTTGAATCTGTTATTCGATTATGTTGTGATATCTCCTCAGCATTCTTACAGTCCTTACGATCAGCCTGGAATTCCTTTAGAGTTATCTCCTCACACATCTCGGATTCCTTGTCACCAATTGTTTCCATATATGGAGTCAAAGGGTGAAATCCCAACCTCTTCTCCAGGTCATTCGGAAGTTTATGCTACTCATACTCCTCATGTCGATGATGAACAAGGGTATGAATCTCCTCTAGAAGGCTTTCCTTTTACATGAAGAGTCCCATCTCTCACTCTTCCTGAAACTAGTGGACACATGTTTCCACCTGGTTATACAACCTTATCTTAGTTAGTTTCAAGTACTCCTAGTGCTTCGTCTTTGTATCAAAATCCCATTTGGTCTTCAAATGATATGCCTATGTCCAGTCTCTTCATTCCAAACACGACCTCTCAAACTTTTGTACAAAGTATTGTCACATCAATTCCCATTCAACCTACAATTCCATCGCAACCTATATCTTCGTTTCAACCGACTCTTCTGGTACAACTGATTGTTTTAGGTTAGGTTTCAGATAGTTCTTCTACCCCTTCGTCAAGTGGACAAAATGTGCCACTGCCTGGGGGGGAAATCCGAATATTCCTCTTGTGTCAAGTGAAACCAATGTGAGTGGATTACAAACTCACATGCTTGGAGTTAATCAACCTTATTTTGGTAGTATTCCTAACCCTGTTGGTCCATCCGGGTTAGGTAACATCCAGTATCAACAGCCTTATATGGCTCAAATTCCACTCCAACAGGTTTATGTCTCGTATGGTTCACAAGCCTTGGTCAATATGCCTTACACTCCGTAAGAAGGAACTTATGTCCATCTTGGTCAATCCGCTATTCCTGCTAGATATGGTCATATTCAATTCGGAAATTACCAATACCCATAGGGTATATCCCAAGGAACTATCCAACAACCCTTGCAGTAGCAAGGGAAACCCTCGTAGTAACAAGGGAAACCATTACAGCGGCAAGGGAAACCCTTGCAGAAGTAAGGGCAAATGGTGCAGTAGCAAGGTCAACTGTTATAGCAGCGGGGGAAACCTTTGCAGTCATCTCAGCAGCCTTTGCAGCAACAGACAATTTGTTCAGCAGCCTACTCAACCTTTGTCCTTACAAGGCCAACCCCCGTAGCAGCAAGGTCAACCTTTACAGCAGCAAAGTCATCCTTTGTAGCAACAAGGTCAACCTCTGCAATAACATGCTTCATATGTGTATCAATAAGGTCAACCCTTGCAAGCACAAAGGTCAACCCCTACAATAGGGCTAATATCTTCAGGTTCAGGGTCAATATGTTCAACAACCCTACAACTTGTATGTCGTGTATAATTCTTATCAACGACCTATGGTAGGCCAATATCAAACCTACCCTGGACCAAATCCACCTTATGGTCAAGGTAACCCTTAGTGGGGGAAAAATCAACTCCCGTATGGGCAAAATCCTCCACTGTGGGGGCAAAATCCTTACCAGCAAGGTTGGAACCCGCAATTTGGGCCTCCCCAAAGGCCCTACATGTCGTTCAATATGAAATTTCCTTTCTTGGCTACGTTGGAACTGCCTGAGGTCTCGAAGCTCACAAAGGATCTTATTTTTCATTCATCGTACTGGCCTCCGTTTCCACCTAAGATTCCAAGTGATTTCCCTAAATTCGAAGGAAAGTCTAAAGAGGACCCCGCAAGCCCATGTGATGACACATCACTTATGGTGCTCTTCAAATTCATATGTTGATGATTTTATCTGTCTTCGCCTCTTTTAGAGAACCTTAACAGGTGTTGCCGCAAAATGGTATATTGAGTTGCCTCGAGCTACCTATGCTGACTTTAACTCTCTAGTTGTGGCCTTCCTCACTCACTTTCAATTTTTGGTTCGGTATAAAACTGGCACTCATTTGCTCACATCCCTTAAGAAAGATACCGTGACCCGCATTTTCGATCATATCCATGAATGGAGACATCAGCGTCGTATCATCAAATTCAAGATTGTTGATGATTTTTTCACTGAATGGTTCACAAAATCATTCATTAACAAGATTTCTAAGAGTATAGCTATGGGTAGGTGTGTTACTGAAGAGAAAGCTATTGCTCATGATCAGTATCTAGACTTAGTCTATTCACAATCTAGCACGTATATGAGATGTTTCCTGATGCTCCAAGGCCATCTTTGAATCTGGCAGCACCAAAGTCTCTCAATATACCACCTATTGATGGTGTAATAAGTTTCGTGTCTCAGACTTCCACGAAGGCTTCCTTGAAGCAAAAATATGTTTTAAACACAATTTCCAATAATCCTTTGAAAATTTTATCAAATCCTGGTAAAACCTCTGAGGTACATGTTGTCCAGTCTACCGCAGGAGATAAGGCCTCCAAAGGTAAGAAAAAGGGGAAAGGCAAAGCCAAAATTGATACCCAGAAATAGGATCCCCCTAAATCATTTACTGATGATGCTTCTATGAGAAAGCCGAAATATCATAGCCTCATCTCTGAGGAAGATCATTACACCAAGAATTGTCCCCGACATTCTGAGGTTAACTGCTTATTGAAAGCAACTCTGGCTGTTTTGAAGTAATCTTTTCCATCTCAACAGACGCAGTTGGTAGACCAACCATAATCCTCTGCCTCCTCTGGTTCCCAAGTTTTCATGATGTAAGGTTCGTCACCAATTTCGATTGCTACTCAAACAAAAGACTATCAAACCCTACACAAGCAGACGGTGCAGAAAGAAGTCATCGAGATACCTTCCACTTCCACTCGTCTAGTTCTAGTCCACTCTATATTGAGCACCCTAACAGTGAGTCTATAATTAGACCACCTCCCAAAGGTGTACATCGGAAATCATCTTATAATCTGAATGTTAGAGTTTCACAACATTATAATATTGTTGAGGATTTAGCTCAAGCACCTTTGGCGGTGTCTGCTTTGGAGGTTCTCCAAACCTATCCAATGCAACCGAAATAATTGTTGTCTGCTGTAAGTGCTATTGATCCTGTCAATTCGATTTTAATTACC
>APFE031753905.1:208830-253805 GCA_000404065.3 Pinus taeda
ATATATATATATATATCGAGTTTGTTGAAGTTTTTACATCAAAATCTCAAAAAATAAAGTGTTCTGGGACACTTGGCTTTCAAAGCCTACAAAATGTGTAAAAGAGTTAGAAAGGTTATTAGCCTCCATGGTGCTCATGGTAGCACGAGACTACTCTGATCACTCGCCCTAGTAGTTGACGTAGCCTTGCAGATACTCCCACTGTATGTCTCTGCCAGCGTAGTGACACCTCATCTATAGTAGCATACTCTGGAACTCCCCGAGTAATTGCTTCTAGGTTGAGCTCCATCTCAGTTAAAGGATCTGCCCCTTCCTCATAGTCAACGCCTGTTATCTAAAGAGCAGCCTACCATGCTATTGGCGACATGCCAGGGGGTCTTTCAGGTCCCACATCTGCACATTTATCATAAGTCGAGTATCAATTTACACTTCTTTTATTTAATCATAACACTTGAAAAAAATCCAAAAAACAAGTCTTCACCTACATGTGTCCATTGTTCTCCAGTGGAAAAGGTAGATATGAATCCCATCGAAAATATGTGCCAGCATATGCATAGTCATCCACCATAAGTGATTGGCACTGCAGCCAACTAAAGAATTGTGGAGGGTAGTGCATATGTTGACCCATCCCTCCTAGAGGCATGATTTGACTCCACCTCACTAACCTCAGGTCCTGGGGGGCAGGATCCGGTACCTCTACCCATTGATACCAAAATAGGGGCACCCTCTCTAAGAAGAAAGTCGCCAATATCAAGTCGAACGCAAATTGTCTCAGGTTTCCCTGCTTCCCTTTGGTCAGTTGTCTTTTCATATTCTCCAGAAGACCTCCACACTAGTTGAATATGGTGGGGGTCAGACACTTAAATCCATACTGGAATTGGGATTTTGAACTCTCATGCAGGGCTTGCATCCCAGATATGCGATCTATGGTGAATAGGATGGTTTGTAAGGGAAGGTTATTGGTGATTGTGGTGATCTTCACCTTCCCACCCCTCATCATATCTGCACCTTGGTAATGCCTCCTAATCATAGCACTAGTACTCTCACCACCTGGGTGAGATCCGAAGAGATGGACTCTTTCTCCTCTTTGCGACAATATCGTGATAAAATAGATGTTTGATTCTTCTATTTCCAGTCCATGGCCTTTAATGATAAAGATCTCTCGATCCACATCCCAAAGACTGATCAAATAGGGCAGCAATTCCATCTGAGCCCTCAATCATGTGGTCCTGAAGAAATTCGGCAACCCACAATCTCTAAAGGCATTGATGCATTCTAGATTTTGAGTTGCTTGGTGATCTTCGATCTCATGGCCTCTTTCTTTGCGTTTTGGAACCATGATCTCTTGCAAAACATCATTTAACACAAATTAGAATCTTTTTCATGGATTGAAATCAAGAAAATTTTCTTTAAAAAAGGTTTTTTCTTCAAAAAATTATGCCTCAGTACCATCTCGCCTATTTTTATAAATAGAGAAATGTCATCGTGGGCACATTTGGGCTTAATAGCGATTATTGTGGGTTCGATGACCAAACCCACGATGATCGTCGGCACTCAAAAATTTTGAAATCCTCCCATTTAGCACATAAAATTCCATTAGAAATGCATGAAAAAGTTATGAAATGCGAGATCAAGGACAGACATCTTACCTGCTGCAAATGGTTCGTGAAATGGTGCCCTGAATATCCTGCAGTGGTCACTTGAAAATCAAGCAAATTAGGGCACAAATGCACTTTCAGAACCTACTATGGTAAAATGGTAAAAAGTAATGTTACTTTTGATTTTATAAGTTTTGAAGTCATTTTTTCAATATTTTAATAATATTTTATTATTATTTCTTGATATCAGTGATGGGTGCAGTAAACATTTCTTTGTGCAGCTACAGGTGCTTTCGGTGGACAGTGAATATTTTTTTATTGATTCTCACGAGTTGTTGGTTTATCTTTTTTTTCGGACTCGTTAAAAATAAACAAAAAAGGAACCCCCCTAGAGTCATCTTTAAGCCTTTTCTAACTCTGAAAAACTGAAAATGTCATTGAGTACTTTTCATTTTGAACTCGTTAAATTAAATATATGTTTACCCCTTTCTCAGGCTGAGATTGACTATTTACGAAAAAGGTACACCTTGATAGACATGGTCAAGAGGTTCTCTCGGATATCATTTTCTACCTTTTTGGGTTCGAGAGACAATTTACGAAAATGGACATGAAGGAGTTTTCTTTTTCGTCTCGTTTTCAAACTCTCTAAATGTGAAAAACACACCAAGTTATTCTTACGTTGGACTTGTTAACATTTTACGAGGAAAGACTCGTCGCCATGATGAGACCAAGTTTCTCCTTTCTAGGGCTCGTAAAACTTAATAGGATGGATTCATTCAAAGAATGAACCTACATGACAAGCATATGTTATCCCCTTCAAGCTTGTGATAAAAATAATTGGGGTACTCACTAGAAATAGCGCAGAAAATGAAGATGAAATATCCTTTGTATAGGCAGCATGTCGCTCTTGAACATGACACTCTTATGCTTTCGTGTCGGATTTGGGATATCCTCATTAAGTCACTTATCCTCCTAGGTTTGGGTGATCCATCTTTGCCTCTCATTTCGCTATTCCATTTTTTCATCATGACCTTTATTCCTATGTTGAGTCAAATTTCACCATACTCCGGAGTCATGTCACTAGTGTTCAAGAGAAGTTCTATCTGTATTTATTTACCTATACATTGTCTGACCCATTGTTACAGCCTCAGGTCTCATTCATTTCATTCCACTTTATTCCGTATTTCGTGTCGATGATGGGGGACTCGTCATTGCCCTGCTTCGACGGGCCACTTCCTGTTGACTTCAGCTCATTTTCCAAGAAGACGACTTAGAACCTCCCTTTCAGTACCTTAGAGCTTGCATGCCCTAATGGCAAGTTCTTCAGATTCAACGATAGGTATTCATCATTGGCCTCTGATCGGATGATTACACAAGTGTTCGACTTGAATTTCAGATTGTATTGTCGTACCTTCAGAGCCATTTTCATTATTGGTGGTTTCTCTCATACCTGTTAAAGGTCTACATCTTTGATCAGTAATCAAGCGGTTTTCTAGCATGTTTGACTTCAACACATTTATTCGCATGTTAGAATTCACACTTTGATCGGGTTGGGATGGAGCGCAAGACCCTGAGTTTTGTCTAATATGAATTAGGTTGCGTGGAGTTATATGTTATTCTTGATTATACACATGTTTCTACTATACGGATTCCTATGACCATACCATGGGACTTTACATTTGGTAATCATTCTATATCAAATGGTTGCAACCATACCTTGGATCTTAGATTCATAGATGATCCTTCTCATTTGGATGGTTGTGCCCATACCATGGATCTTTCCATATAGTCCTTATCATCCAGATGGTTGTTTCCATACCATGGATTCATGATATCAGATATGTATATGTATATGGGTCCTTGATTTGCAGGTCTCCTGATGGTGATTGTCCTTGTCCTTGCAAAAGCTCATAAAGCACTTCAATCATCACTCCTTGTTCTTCCTTCATGCTATAGGGAGCATTTGTTACATAGTATTTTGTCACACCTCATGCACTTCCCTGTGACATACCCTGAAGTGCCCGAAACATGACCATTATATAGTGTATTCATCTATATATGCAACTCAAATCCTTCCTAAGACATTGACTGGAAAATACCTTGAGTTTTCCTGGAAGAAATAGCTTTAAAACCCTAATTTGAGCATCATCGCACTTATGCGACTCAAAACATCAATGATTATCTGTTGCACTGAACTTGATTCATGATGGCATCCCTCTATTCCTTGTATACACACGATGATCCAAAAAAGGAAACTTTCCTAAAGAGGATGAGAAGCTTTGTGATCGAAAAGCTTCCAGAGCGGTGAGCTAGACGTTGTTTGGCATAAATGAGGTTGAATTATTCCAACTTGGCCTCTTGGTATTATCCCTATGAGCTGCCTCCTTGAGATAAGGGTCTAATCCTATCTTTGGATAGGTTATAACTCCCTTTCCCATCCTATATATTCATCTTCTCCCATTCCCAAATGGTTGGTCTATGCCTATTTTCACCCTTATGCTAAGATTTTGCCTATATGCTATTCATTTGTCTTGGAGAATGAGTGTTTGGAGAGCTTAGCTTGGACTTCGATATTCATTCAAGGAGAGCCTATCAACATCAAGGCTTGGTTGTATGCTTCCCCTTATTTTCTATTAATATTCAACCGCTAGTTCATTTTCCCTAAATGTGTATGCTCATGTATCATTTAGCTTAACATTCCTTGATTAGTTAAGTAGGTTTCTTTTGAATATGCTATTTGTATTTGCATGCTTTTGTTGTGTCTTGATCTCTTGTGTATGTGAATAAACGCTGAGAGTAGCAGGAACGAGCCCATGGAGCGAGTGATTCAATTTCTTCAACAAATCGAGATAGCATCAGAACGAGGTAAGCTATCTTCTTTGTCTCTCTTTTTAATTGCAACTTAGGAAAGTGTCTAGTATATTGTCACTTCAGTTGTTAGACCCACTCATTAGGCTAGAGGGATTGTCTCTGTCCACAGAGAGGATTTACCTAGACAACAATTGCTCCTTCCTACATTCATACACCCAAGTGTGGGCTTCCCTTATTATGGCTACCCTTATATTGTGGCATGTATCTTGGAGCCTTCCTTTGGTGCCCCATTCAATCCCACCATTACATCACATGCCACCTACCATTTAATGGGTGTACCATGGGTATGTCCCACCCTTGTAGGATGAAACCACCTAATAGGGTCCTTAGTTAATCTTCTTCTTGAACTTGGAGACACTTGTATGTTCTAAAGCCTCTTACCCACCACTTTGTGGTTGATATCCCTAGGAGAAAATTATTATCCATTGTGGTCATCATTTGGAAACCAACAACAGCTTGCAGCCACCAACTAGCTCATTGTGTCGTTTCTCCGCCACCTGATCCATCCATGTGGTCCCTCACCCATCTATCATCATCATATGTTTGAAGGTGGGCCTCCCAAACCTAATGGTATGCCTTGTCATTTCTTAATTCATTACTTTAGTTTACTTATCATGGAAACTCTTGGGCATGGACTAGTGGGGGGATTCGGCGGAAAGAGTGGAATAGGTCTATGCTCTGGTCCCCTAGGTCTCTTTTGGATGTTAACCTTGGACCCTAGTCCTATGGGATCTCTTTTACTGACCTTTGGGCTTTAGGGATGGTACTACATGGGAAACCCTAATTTTGGTTGTGTGTTCCCGCTCCCTGATCCACATATATCACTCCCCTTCTACTCATTATAATCCTACTCATCACCCCTCCCACCTCGGTCCACATTCCTCCACTGGTTCCATAAAGGTTCAGCCTCCCACCTCCCCTTTTCGTACACCTTGGGTCGGTCCTGAAACGATGCCCGGAGGTTGATGCAGCTAAAAAAAAGAAAAGAAAAATCATAATTTGCCACATTCAACAGGAAATTGAACTACAAAATGTAAAAGATGGTCTGGACAAACACATTTAGCACATTGGAAAAATCCAATACATGAGCTCTACCCCCTTCCATGGCGATCACCATGGTTCCTATAGGCCATAGATGAGCCTCCTCTATCATTCAAGAACCCATGATTGTCCCAACCCCTGGTGGGAAATGAACTGCCCCACTTTAAAAGAGGGGTATTCACTACTATACTTTACACATCATGCTCTCATTCCCTTGATCCTTGAGTATTTAACCAAAGAAAAATCATAAAATGAAAATGGCATATGAAGAAGGGTGGAAAATTCAAGGTCGGGGTAACTCATGTACCACGATTGCTCCCTACTACACATTATTTACCCAAGTGTGGGCTTCCATTTTATTAGCTACCCTTGTAGCATGGAATGTGACCCAGGATTTCCCCTTCATCCCATACTTTGTTCCATCACTTTATCACATGCCACCCTTATCTGAAGGATGTATCAAGGACATACCACCTGCTTTAGACATAGAAACCACTTAATAGGGTGTCTGGTTAACCCCCATCGACATTGGAAACATTAGCACATGTTAAAGACCACTATGGAAGGGAATGCAATTATGAAGTGCCCACCTATTTTCCATGGTTTGTAAACTATTTTATTTGATTCCTTTAATGACTTGGTACAGTGAAAGGCAAGGGGACACATTGGATATTATGCAGGATTGTAGATGGTCTCCATCTTGGGTTTGGTCTCCCTATACAGGGTCCTAACTCCTAACCCTCCATAGGGCTGCATTGGCACATGTAGGGTGTGTGTAGAGAACCACGGGCCTCCACAATAGGAGACAACATTCCTTGGATCCCCAAAGTCATTCAGATATTGCTTTTGGTTCACCTAATGGACAAGGATGATGCACCTGGTTCACCATGTTCAGTCGGTTCCACAATTACACCATGCACTTGGCAGATGATACAGGATCTATATGATGATGTCGCATCACTAATACCATCTTCCTAGCCTTTTTAGGTGGTCTACATGCACCTTCGATTTGTTTGGAGACCCATAAGGACACTTGTGTGCCCCCACATCCATTTGGGAGAACCACATGTTTATTGCTTGGAGAAGAAGGGGCCACCCCTTTGTCCACTAGTTTTGGGAGTCATGTTTCACAATATGAAACCTATGGGCTTCATTAGGCCTCCTCTAAAGCTCAAAAACACATGTTATTGATCATTCAACCCTCTTGAGCGGCTTACTCCTTTATTATTGAGCTAGTTTGGTGGGCTTGTCACCAAAAGGTTGTTATTATGCACATTATTTTATTTTAGGGGCTACATTAGGACAAAATTAACTAAACCGAATTCATTAGGCATTGTATAACCAAATGATGAGTTAATTCATTCTCCCATCATCACTTGCATTAGATCATATTCGTTTGTGAGATTTTCGCTATTCTCTTTGGAGAACGAAATTGGATGGATGGATGAATTTTGTTGTTTGGACCTCTTGATTTTTTTCTTGGAGCTTATATATTGGCATATGATGATGATTGGATATAATTGTTCTCACATGTAAGTTCTTGTTTAATGCTATTTTATAATTTCTTATGTCGCATGCATGTTGCTGGGGAAATCCACTATACTAGGCTGAAATTTTCTACTTTTCTTATGTGAAATGGTGGAAATATATCTTTTTATAGCGTTGCATCATGTTATCGGCCATGTTTGAATAAGTGAATGTTCCTAGAGATATTTCATTAAAATTTTATCTTGATAAGTCATCACATGTTTTACAACAAAGTATAAAGACCTTGAAGCAATTGCCTCATGCCTTAATTTGCCATGCGAAATCGTTCTAGAGGCATCCTTGATGAAGTGAAACCATCTCAAGCATTGAAATATTCTTGAATCCATTTCTCCCAAACGATTAGGCATTGTTCCTCCATATGTGATCACCTAAAAGCTTATTTATTTCACCTACCCCTCTTTTCTAGGCCTAGCCTACATAGGTCACCTAGTGCATCAATTATGTCACAATCTACCCATCCAAACACACTGATTTTTGCTCCACAATTGTGCTAGTGTGTCCTTAAGAAGCCCTCCAAATTTCATGAGATTCTGATAGTGGGATCTTGATATATCACAATCGAAGAGAGATTATTTCCCTTGGTTTCCTTAGGCTAGAAATCTCACTGGGATCATTGCATTACCTTTCATTGAAAATTTCTTCCTTGATCCCCTTCTCCTCCCTGATTAGGTCGAGCATATCATTGGTTGCTCAATCCCAGTCCCCTGACCTAACCTTGGGTCCACTTGGTCCCATGTGGTTCCACAACTTATCAAAATCAATTTCACAAAGACCACTTAGAAGCCAAGTTTCCACAAGGATTTTAGGAGCTAAGAATCTTCTTGACAAGTCATATATTCAAACCCTATCTCTTAGAATTCCCCTAAGCCCATCTTAGAGAGCCTTTCATCTTGCTTTCAAAGCAAGCAAACCATCTATATGAGCCTCTATTGTGATAGGCTTTTAGGATCACCTATCATCCTATCATTGATCCATTCATTTTCATGATCCTTATTATAATGGGTCTCCTCCCATCGGTGAAAGTTTGTAAAGAGTAGGGAGCCTTAGCCGAGGTGACAATGGTCTATTGCTCCATTGTTTCCATTGACCTATTAGTAGCCCTTCAAGGATCCCCTTTTAGGACCCCTACTACTAGTTTTAGCAATAATAAATCCCACTAAGGAAGGGCATGCCACCATGAAGTGTCCACTTGATTCCATGATTTGTAAGCTTACTTACTCAATAGTTGATCAGGTGCTCAAAATTTAGCTCAAAATTCAAATTTGTCAGATCATTGTGGAACCTGAACAATCACGTAGTTCCCGTCATCATGAATCCAGCACAACTCAATTCACACGAAATGGACACCGTATGCTCCTAGAATAATGTTCTATTCACTTTCCCAAATAGGGGAATTTTTCAAAAAAATTGACAGCCCAGTCAGTAGTCCATACTGCTGATGTGGCACTAACTGTGTAGGTCTATGTCGTAGTTTCACTGGTCAATGGTCATAGTGAATCATGTTGTGCCAAGTGGCACATTCTCATTGGTGCAATTCGGTGGTTTTTGATTGGTTGGATTGGTGGCTAACCACGGGCTTACACTTAGACTAGCCAAAGTCCGCCACGTGGCATCTTGGGGGCCACCAAAAATTTGGGTCAAGGTCTGGGCAGCAGCAGCGGGGGTCGAACCCGCAACCACCAAGGAACAAACAAAGCCAACCACCAACGCGCCATGTAAGTAGTTCTTAACTACATAAGAACTCTACATATATTTAAATTCAAAGAGCACGCCAACCTGAGGAGAGGACCAGCGGTGGGGGGACAGCCCTTGGGCACTCGCCACCATATGTCCACCATCAACGGAGTGCGGCTCGGTCGGGGGGCGGGCCATTGGCATTAGCACCCAACACGTGGCCCCCATATGTCCACGATTTTCAGACTATAAGTGTTAGAGGACATTTAAAGTGTCCAACAATTTCACCCGAAAATCAGCGAAATTGTCGCTCCATTAGCGCGTTTTGGTGCAAATTTGTAGGATGGTTCCAGATTTTGGGGAATTTTCGGTGCAATTAGCAGAAAACTTGGAAAGGTCGTAACTTATTTAGTTTTTTACCAAATCAACGGCAGAAAGAGGCTACACATGCATTTTTGAGCATTCTGGAGCCACTGGAATGGGTTTCAGAGCTTTTTTAGCATTGTAAACTGATGTATTCACATTTTTTAGCATAATAAACAAGGCCAAGTCATTGGAAGCTAGACCAAGGAGACGTAGCCCAAGAGGGATGAACTCCTTCATCATGTGCTACAGTGACATTATTTATGGTGATGCTTATGTATGTTATATGTTGTTGTTCAATCATTTGTTTATGTTAATTTTCACATAAAATTTACATAAAAGCACTCAAAAAATCATGTTTTAGACTTGCAATTAACCTCATGAATCCTTAAGCACTTTTAACATAATCTGAAAAGGAATTAATACAACAAACTAATTATCCCAATCAAATCAAGTTCGATATCAAAGCTCTTGGTTTTCTTTGTGCAAGAAGGATTTAATTGTTTACAAGTGAATGTCATGCTTACAAGGTTGAAGCTCAAGAGAGGAGAAGGGAAGCTGGTTGAAAGCCCAGAATTTGGGTCAAGGAGAAGGAATGCAAGGTTGCCACAATCTCCACCACTAGTTCTTCCTTAAGTTGCAGTTGAGACTTCAATGAGCATGTCTCATGAAGGAGAGCCTACAAACATGACAGAGGATGAGAAGGTATTTAGGAATGATTTCTTTGATATGACAGAGATGGTGAAGGTCCTCTATGAAGAGAGGAATACCAAACTGCAAGGTGAAAGCTCCAAGCCTCCCAAAGGAGAAGGTTCTTCAGGAGGAGGAGGTAATGGAAATGGAGGTAAACCTCCACCCTCTCCACCATCTTCTTCATCTTCATCTTCATCTTCATATGCATCTTCACCCTCTTCCACTAATACTGTCAGGCCAGGAGGTAACTCCTCAAAAGTGAGATTGTATTATTCATTTAGGTTGTTCATTATTATATACAAGAGGGAGTGACTATTCAGTTTCATCTCCTATGGCTCTCCATTTCCTCTATTTTTTATTTACACTAATTATAGTTGTTCTCCCAATACCTATGATTATGTGTCAACATTCTCCCCCTTAATCTGAAGGGATGTTGGTGAGTCTAAGCATCGTTCTGAATCTTCCAAGCTTTTCTCTTCCAAGCGCTTTGGTGAAGATGTTTGCAATCTTCTCATTAGTGGAGCGATGGAGAAGATGGATTGTTTTCGCCTCAACATGATGTCAAATCAGATGATATTTGTATTGATGTGCTTCGCTCAATCATGGAACTTTGGGTTCTTGGCCAACTTTATTGACGAGGTATTGTCAATCATGAGTGGAGTCGATTATACTTGTTTTACATGCAAATATTACAGAATTTTCCTAAGCCACACAATTTCTTTTTTTGCCTCAGCTCCTACCACATATTCTACCTCTATTGTGGAATCCGTTGGAACTGATTGTTTACATGATCTCCAGGAGACAACTCCTGATCCAAGACTTATAGCATAACCCAAAGTAGATACCCCAGTTTCTTTGTCTCCATCGAAGTCTGAATCAGAGTATCCAATCAAGTTGAAGTCACCCACATGTCTATACTTGAGTCCAAAGTCTTGAGTTCCCTTCAATTACTTTAGAACTCTTTTTGCAACAGAACAATGTCCCTCACAAGGCTTTTGCATAAACTCGGAGAGGATTCCAATAGCAAATGAAATGTCTGGTCTGGTAGTAGTTAGGTAGTTGAGACTTCCTACAAGCTATCTATACTTTGTTGCATCCTCAAATTCTTTTCCTTTAATGGATGTGAGTTTTAAGTTTTGTTCCATTGTAGTCAGATGATTGCATTCATTCATGCCAAACCTGTTCAATAGAACTCCAATGTACTTTTTAGAAATGAATATGGACTTCGGATGTTGAGTTACTTTAATACCAAGGTAGTAATGAACATATCCCAAATCAATCATTTCAAAACCTTTCCTCAATTCCTTCTTTATGGATGCAATGTAGCTCTCATTGTTCCCTGTCATCAAAAGATCATCTACATATACCACAAGATATACAACTATCTTGCCAACCTTTTTGACAAATAAAGTTGCATCAACAAGATCATAATGTTTTAAATTGAGTTTCAAAAGATGCTCAGTTAGTTTTTCATACCAGGCTCGCGGTGCTTGTTTGAGGCCATACAAGGATTTCACAAGTTTGCATACTTTATGTTCATGTCATTTCACAACAAATCCTTCAGGCTGGGACATAAAAACATTCTCTTTTAGATCTCCATTCAAGAAAGCAGTTTTTACATCCATTTGATGGACTTTCCAACCATTCTGAGCTGCTAGGACAAAGAGTGTCCAGATGGTAGCCCATTTTGTTGTGGGGGCAAAATTCTCCTCATAATCGACCCCTTCCTTCTGTGCAAAACCTTTTGCCACAAGCCTAGTTTTGTGCTTGCCAAGTGAGCCATCAGATTTATACTTGTTCTTGTAGACCCACTTGCAACCAATTGGTTTGGTTCCCAATGGAGGATCAACCAGCTTCCAAGTGCCATTCTTTATCAAGGCATCATACTCCTTTTACATTGCTTCTTTCCATTCATCATGAGAAGCAGCTTCTTTGAAGGAAGTTGGTTCAAAATCTGTAGACAAATTCAATTCACAATCATAAGAAACATTCATATCAATAGGTGAATCAGAGTGATCTACATCACCTCCATTTTGTCGGGTTGAATTTCTAGCTCCTGCCTTTCCAACCTCATCAAGATGAACACTTTCAAGTGTCTTTGTCAGCCACTTTGGGGGACCTTTCTGAGATGGTCCAAGTTGCTCCATTGATTGAGTTGGGACTAAATCAAGATTGAGTCTCCCAATTATGTCAATCACATCACTCAAAGTATCATCTGTTGTTGGAGTTTCATGCGGGGGAGAGAGTGCTTCAGAAGAAGATTCCACAGGTTGATCTAGTATAGGAATCCCCCTTCAAGATGTGGAATCTGATTATCAAATTCTTTAAATGATTTTTGATTTGTTAATCTATCCAAGCAATCAACTTGCTGCTCAACAACATTGTCAGTTTTGGATGATTCAAGAAAGATTACATCTCTAGATACAACAAAAAAAAAGTTTACTTCATCATAGGGACGGTATGCTTTGGAGGTGTTTGAATACCCCAGGAAGATACACTTACAACTTCTTGCACCAAGTTTGTTTCTATGTACCTTTGGTATCAAGGCATAACACGTGGAACCAAAGACCCTGATATGCTTTACCGAAGGAATGTGCCCATACCACATTGCATAAGGAGTCTTGTTTCTAATAGCATTAGATGGACATATATTCTTTACATATACAGTGCATAGAATTGCATCAGCCCAAAACATCAATTTTACATTTTTGAGAAACATCATAGAGCGCACCATGTTTAAGATTGTCCTATTCATTCTTTCAGCTACTCCATTCTGGTGTGGATTATAAGGCACAGTTGTTTGATGTTTGATCCTATGTAGGCGAAGATAGTTTTCAAATTCATTTGAAGTGTATTCTTTTCCATTATCAGTGCGAATAGAGCCAATATGAGATTGTGCATCATTTTCAATCCATGTATCAAAGTTCTTGAATGTTTGAAAAGCTTCAGATTTGTTCTTCAATAAATAAAACCAATACATTCTGGTGTAGTCATCAATAAATGTCATCATATATTTATTTCCATTTGCAGAAGGAACAGGCATTGGACCACATAAATCTTAATGAATGAGTTCAAGTTTTCTATGTGCTTTGGAATGTGAATCATGAAAATATTGTTTGCTATGCTTTCCTAGAATGCAAGCATCACATTGCTTAAGTTTCCTAGGAATTGTAGGAAAACCAGTAGGACCATTTTTCTTCAACAAGCAGAGGTTGTCATAGTTAAAGTATCCAAATCTAGCATGCCATAAAAAATTTGATGGAAATGTACCTTCCTCATAATGATAATTGTATGATAAATTTTGTGCACGAGCATAGGTACCCTGCAGCTTGAGAAGCCTTTCTTCTTCTATCCCCGTCATGACAAGTGAGTGGTCTGATGCTTTTCTCCCCTCCATCTTGCCATCAAACATATGAATGGAGTGTCCTTGCTGGCGGATGTGGACCAAAGACACCAAGTTTCTCCTCAGTTGTGGGAGATATAAAACATGATGCAGAAGAAAGTCTGGAAGACCAGGCAATTTAAGCCTGATTGTACCAAGCCCTGATGGCTTGAGTTTTGATTTGTCTACAAAGTATACTACTCCATCAACATTGTTAGTAAATTCTTCAAAAAAATCTCTTCTAGGATTCATGTGGCAAGTTGCTCTTGAATCAAGCAACCAATCATTTTTCCAAGAAGCAAGTGAAGCATTAAATAAGTCTTCATTTACTCCAATATTACAGTGTGCCACAACATAGTGAGTGGATTCAAGTGCTTTACATTTCTCTTTGTCATTAGTTTTACCTTTGGGTTGGTTTCTTTCCTACTCAATTTTTTCCCAAGGCAACTTGCATGTGGATGCATCATGTGATCCATCTCTTTTGCAGCGTATGTAGTGCAAATCTGACTTTTCTCCTTGAAAGTGTATGCCCCCCTGCCTCTGAAATTTCTTCCTCTTCCTCTTCGACCACCTCTTCCTCTAGGAGAATCTTGAGCAAGATTCTTCTCTCTATGTGCAAGACACACATCCTCTTCAGAAGACTGAGGAGTTGTCTTCTTCCCAAAAGATTTCTCTTTCAGCAATTTTTTTCACAAGGGAGTCAAAGGTAATATCTTTGAGGTTTCCATTTGCTTGTAATGACTTAAGATAGTTTGAGTAAGTGGGATAAAGTGCCTTGAGAAAATCTATCAAAGGAATGTCCAGTTCAACATTAGTGACTTTGATATCATGCATAATAGATTTTACTCTCGATGCAAGAGCAAGAGGATCATCATTTTGTAATTCAAGGGTGAACAATTTAGTCATGAGTTGAACAACTTCAAGTGTAGAGTGTGAATCATAGAGTTCCTTCAGTTTTTGTAAGGCTTCAAAAGCATATGAAAATGGCGAAATATGTCGACTCACCTCTTCATTTACTGATGCTACAATCAATGCATAAGCCTTGTTGTTCTTATTTTCCCAAATGACGAATTCCTTGTCTAAGGTAGGTTGTTCTGGCTCTTTGTCTCCGTCTCCAACACACACTCCTTTGCACAACTCATTAAAAATGAGAGTGTGTTTGATTTTCCGAGACCACTCAGGATAGTTTTCCTTACTGGTGAGAACCACTCCCACAATAGATATCAATGAATGCATTTTAAAAATCCGTGTACTAAAAAAAATGTACTTCTGGTGGTAATTTTGTAAAAAAAATACAATTTTGGTGTAATATATATATGAAAGAGGTATTCTTTGGGGAAGGGTTATATGGGGGGGTGGTAAATGGGGGAGGTGTTAATTGGACAGGAGGAGGTATTAATTGGACAGAAGTTAATTGTGGCAGAGTTATATGTAATACGATTATGGATGGATTTATATGGCAATAGTGGATTCGGGGCCCACAATAGGTGGTATACGGGGGAAAAAGGGGAGAGCAGAGAGCAGGGGACACAGCAACTGGAGGAGAGGTGATGTATTATATATGCCAACACAGTCACCATGGTGTGTGGGACAAAGGTGCTATAACTATAATTGCGGGTTCGTATGGCAGTTGATGATATATGGGAGGGAGAAACCAAACGAGTGCATGGGAGGACTAGTGCCAAAAGTTGTATGAATAGTTATATGAGTGCGGGGTTGTATGTATGACCAAGGATTAGAAGTGATGCCGCAACAGAGAGCGATGTCGCAATAAAGAGCCACGACGGATTATACCACAACACAGTCAACACAATGTCAGGTTCACCGCAACATATACCATACACAATGAAATACCATTCAACGCAACAAACCACAATAATATCACACTGATACTACATATCAAACACAGTTATGCGATACCACATATCAAACACAGTCATGCCATTCGCGCATCAATCTAATCAGGATTTTACATGTATGGAGGAGGTAGAAACTACACCATAACACCTTCAGGCAGCATCTTCAGGTAGCAATTGTAGCATACTTATGATGCGCCACACTTCGCACCTCTAGGCAGCATCTCCAAGTAGCACCTCCACGCAACAACTCGTTAAATTCTAGAACAAAGGGAACCCTCACACGCCAGTTAGATAGAATGAAAAGGGAAAGAGGCTAATGGCAAAGATTAGAAGATATGACAGACTGCAAAAAAATGGCAGAAGGGAGTTACAAGGGTAGGATTGCTAAAAATAGAGTTGGCTCTGATACCATGTCAGGCCAAGAGGTAACTCCTTGAAAATGAGATTGTAGTATTCATTTAGGTTGTTCATTATTATATACAAGAGGGAGTAACTGTTCAGTTTCATCTCTCGATTACTCTCCATTTCCTCTATTATTTATTTACACTAATTACAGTTGTTTACCCAATACCTACGATTAGGTGTCAAAAAATACAACCCTTACTCATACTCATCAACATACCTCAAAAGGAACTGGTAAATCACCCCTGTTAAAACTTGATGTTAAATTTTAATTGCCCATGTATAATGGTGAAGTGAATGCAGAAAATCTTGACAATTGGGTTTTTCAATTGGAGGTCCATTGTATAATTCAAAATCTTCAAGAGGATGACATAAATATTCAGCTAACTTCCTTGAGGCTGGAGGGTGCAGCACTAGTATGGAGGGAATCAAAGACACAATAAGGGATTAAAAAAACATAGTAAGATCTCAATTTCTTGGTCTGATTTCACTACTGCAATTAAAAGACAATTCTACCCTCTAGCATATATGCAGAAAGTCATCATGAATTGGCAGAACTGTAAACAACTAAAAGGTCAAATGTGCAAGATTACACCCAAGAATTCAAAAAAAATGTCTCTAATGTTATGTGTAGATTTGCAATCACAAGACACGTTGTTGAATTACATAGGGGGTTTACACAGTTACCTTAGGCATACTATCCTTATGTCTAATCCCAATAATATAGATGAGGTGTGTGTGCAAGCTACTCATCTTGAGGCAAGAGGAAATAATACTCCATAAGAGGGTAGTAAAAATCCATTTAAGGGTAAAGAAAAAGAAAAGGGTTTCAAAGGAAATAAAAATGCATCCATTAAAAAGGAAGGAGAGAAAGCAATATGTAAACATTGTTCCAAAGAGGGTCGCGATGAAGCTCATTGTTGGAAGCTTCATCCCGAGATGAAACTATTAGCACCTAAATCCACCTTAGGCTGAAGGAAGGCAAAATTCAGGGTAACCACAAACCACGCTCAGTCTGGTAGCTAGCCCTACCAAAACAGGAGAGGGCTCTCTCCATGTCACGCTCAATGAATAAACAAACGATATGGTCTAAGATGACTTACAGTGAAATATTGATTTTAGGCTAGTAAATAAATATGGATACAAGAGGCAATTTTGGATAAATGACTGAGTTTTTGGGATGTATGGGACCAATGAACAGCAATGAGCAGAGAATTTAACACAAAGGCACAGATTACTTCATGAGGCAAGACAGGCGGAAAGTCTAGCAATTAGTTTTGAAATAATGCGAAATGGAAAGATTGTTTAGGAGGGTGAAAAGGGCATAACCACATGAATCCTTTTCAACAGAAGAAGAACACAGACCGTGAAACTTTCCCATAGGCAGAGCAATAAACATGAATTCTACCTTATCATACTTAGAAAATTTCGCTGAAAATGAATATGAATGAACTGTGAAACATAACGAAATACATATGAAACATAAAGAGAACACATTTGCTACACTCACACCACATGAATCTCACTAACTAGAGCCGTTGCCTTTCATTAATTCTTTGTCAAAATATACAATGAAGAACTGAGTTTCTCTCCCACAGTCTCCCAGAAATTACAACCAACCTTTTGCAAATGGTTTTCATATAATAAATAGACTATGTCATTGGGAAATAGAACAACCACGATTTGGGTAGTTTTTCAAATCATTACAAAGTGGAAGTGGAAATCCAACCATTAGTTACAAGTGCAGCATTACAAAGATGACAAACGGCTTGGGTGACTGCTCGCCTTCCTTTGCCACTTGGATAGAAGCCAACCTTTAGTGGAAATACTTTAAACTTTGCCTTAGGTGCCAAAAAAAGTGTAGTGTAAATGAGTGGGCCCATTTGGAGAAAGTCGCAAATCGAAATTTCATGGAGCGGAAGTGATTTTTGCCTTTTGGTCTATATGCGTCGCGCCCAAATCTATATGCGCTGCGGCACTTTGGAGGCGATTTTGAGGTACCTTCTGGAGTCCAAATTATGCCCAAGTGTACTTTTTGGAAAGCCTTGCCTGTCTACTTTCCAACCCAAGTGGAATTTCTGAATTGGGTGCTCATTTTCCCCTCCAAAACTTCAATCTCCCAAGACTGCTTCTTGTGTGTCAAAATAGGGGCAGAGAGGTCATTTTTTGAGTGTTTTTGACCTCCTGGGGACTCAAAACTTGCCCAAACTTCTTGGCCATGCACCAGAAGTCATGATTTTTCATGCTGAATCCAAAAATGCAAACCATTCTTGATTTGGAGCTCCCCACCCTAAGCGTCGAGCCAGTGGCGCGGCGCATAGGGAGAAAAACCCTGTGTTGTGCCCAAAAATTTGTCATGTGACCAAAATTGCCCCAAATTTTTTGAAATTTGGGCCGGAGGTTCCCTATGAAGTGCTATGTTGGGCCATATAGGCTTCAGCCAAGATTCGAAGCCAATCTTGCTCTTTTTTCCTCTTTTGTCTCTTTGTCACTCTTCCCAATTTCGCCTTCAAACTCCTTATCCGAGCCTTTGAACTCATATTTTGTGCCCTGTAGTGATAAACCATCCGTCTCAATATGGTTTTGTCCTTGTTAGCCTTCTCTAGCAGTCTATATAGGTAGATGTTGATACTTTCGAGCCAAGACTCTCGGTCATTGTTAATCTCTTGCTCTAATGGAGTGAACTCAATCCTCCTATGTTGGGCAGCTTGGCAATTCTCGCGGATGTTTTGCAGCTCCATGATATCATGCTGGTCTTCGAATTGTTTGTTCCTCTGCTCCAAATACCTGATAATCCACTTAGCCCTCTCCAAATTTAGTGACAAGTCTTGGATCTCCATTTGCTGCTCCTCAATGGTCCTCCTAAGTTTGGCACTCTCCACATCTGTATCATCATCATGAATGAGGATGAAGTCGGCCTCCCGTTCACCTGATGGCCCCTCGTCATGCATGGGCCTCCTACCCTTGTCCTGTACCTATGTTTTCGATGTCGGAAGCGAGATCCCTTCCACCCCGGGTGGAGATAACACTCGCTTTGCTGCTGCAAACAAATGTCTACTGCCTCTCTGATAGGTGATGAATATTGTCATAGTAGTGGTCTCATGGCGCTCATACTGATGAGAAGGACCACCTATCTCATGTTCAACCTCTAATAATACCTATGAAGTGCTGAAGAGGTCACGGGAGATGAAGTCATCCCAAGTAATTCCCTGCAATCCCAGCTGATGAACCACCAAAATCTTAATAAGAGCAAAATGATAAACATTGTTAAGCTGCTGCTGAGGGGTCTTGTGCTGCATGAAGGTGTTCATCCTCTCTATGTTCCTACAAATGAAATATGGGATGTTCATCATCCGTACCCTGGTAAAGTGCATGAGCAACCTGATGTGATAGGCATATAAACGAGAGAACCTCCCCTCACAGCTGAAATATTTCATGATCAACTTCATGAGTGGAGCATATTCATCTTTCAAATATCGGAACGAAAAGCCTCTTTGGAGATGCCTCAAGAAACTGGCCTTAATGTAAGGCTCATAATGCTGCCGATCAACCTTCTGTTTCTTGTGCCATTGTTCTCCAACGTTCGGTATGACGGTTGCTAATGAGACAGTTTCAGGTGTGAGTGTGAAGGTGACCCTGGCTAAGATAGAGTGATCTCCATGTAGGTGAAGCACAAAAATACGGGCCAACTCATGATGAACTCGAACACTAGCCACCTTTTGACAAAAATCAAAACATGACAAATGTTGGAAACATGACATAGCAAGAGGGCAGTCCTGAAATTCTGTGAGGGTGGTTGGCTCATCCCTAACATGTTTGCCACTTTTATGATGTCTTCGGGGAGCCTGTTCTTCCGAGGATGAATCACTTTGGGTTTCCATCTGATACTCCGATGAATGCTCAGATTCCATGACTGTTGTATATGTACTGTGCTTGGACTGCCCTTTGATGATGGTAGTGAAACTATGTGATGTTGTGATCTCTACCACCAATGGGAACAATGCAAAAAGGGAGTGTTAGGAAGGGGAATAATATGATGGGATTAGGGGTTATGGGGGGAAATTTTATTTAAGGACATGTAGGAGGGTTTGGGGATTTTATAAGGTAGGGTTTTTAGGTTTTATGTTTGACAAATGAGTGGAGGGGATAGGGAATAGGGGTTTAGTATTGTTTTAGGGTAGGGAAAATAGGGGAAAATGGGATAAGGGGGAAAGGGAAAAATGGAAAGAAGGGGAAAAATGAGAGGGAGGAGGAACCTTGGCATCCACACAACAAATTTGCAACCCTAGAGCAATGGCTTTGATGTTTTCAAGTGGTAGGGTTTAGGAGTTTTTTATTGCAACCATACACTGCCATAAACCATCATCACATTCACAAAATTTGATGAGGAAGCAAGATGTAGACCCTACCTGTCAATTGGAGGGGTTTCAAAGTGATTTGTTGCAAATTTGGCACAAATTCGGGCCTTTGTAGGTGTGCATCGCGCACTGTGTGTGCGCCACCCCCGTGTATTTCCACCACTGTGGGGTCGCGCTCTATGCGATGCGCCCCTCTGTGTGTGCGCCGCGCCTACGAAAACACCTCCAAACTTACTCCAAACGCATGCTTGCACTCTCAATCACTTTGCTATGTTTCTCTATAACCTTGGTATGAAAAATGACTATGTTCCTTGTGGAGACTCTATATAAAGGCATTTGGAGTCATGGCTTTAATTTTTGCTTCTTCAAAACCCACTTTGCTAATGTCTTGTTTTGGCACTTTTTCCCTGATTTAAAGCAACTCTGTATTTCACTTTTCCCTTTGAATTTTTAGCTAAAATGATGAAATTTTTGGCACTTTTTACAGGGGTTGTTGACATGGCATTTGGCCAAGGAAACCATGACTGCGCCTGAAAAGATCAACTGGAAAATTTTTTGAAAATTATCACAAATGACACACTGCTTGACTTTTCTTCAAAGCAGAGTTTTGAAGAACAGTCGTAATCTGTCAACATGATGATGAAAATCTTTGAATCACAACTTTGTAAGGGCCTCCCTCTGGCCTGCATGGCTTTATTGGACATGGTTGAAGACCCATTTGTCTGATCCCTAGACCTAATGACTGAAAATGACTCTTGTCCATTAAAAGATCGAACATTGATTGTCATGGACTTTAGTGAACATTGACAAAAGACCTAAGCCAGAAGGTGCCAAACATGAGGGGAAATGACTAACAAGTCCTTTTTCGTCAGATTATGGCATGCCCCTAGCGGAATGGAACTAAGTGAATGGAGCGAGACTCCTAAAAATGAAATGCAGAAAGAGTTTTGATCTCTAACGGAGGACTAACAAGACCGACTCTAACATTGGCTCAAATGGGGGATGGTAGCTCCTTGGAGGTGCCAAGAACAGCAGATCTCTGGAAGAGCTAGATAGTGCCTTCATCCATTGGGCTATGGAGTCATTATTTTGACAAACAACACAAGGCTCTAACTCATTTATGAAACTAAAATGACCAAAAAACTGACTCAAATTTGATATTGAAATGACTTGAGGACTAACTTGACAAACTCTAACCAAACTGAAATAAAATGGTATTTACGGTGACAGTGGAAGCAGCGTCAATAACTCAGAAATGGTACTGCTTGAGCAGTCGACCATTGATCGGCCCTCCTAGACAATCTACCCCATTCATTTCCTTCATAAGAAAGGCATTCTGACCCCGATATGCTGCAATCTTGAAGGGACCTTTCCAGAGGTTCTCGAACTTACCGTGCTTACCTTTTTCCTCATTTCTGGCATCCCACTTCAGCACCACATCAACCAACTAAAATTTGTCCGCCTTTGCTTTTCTGTCATAAATTTTCTTAATCTTCTCCTGCAACTTGGATGTGTTCTAGAAGACTTCTTCTCTGGTCTGTTGCAAGTGGACCATTTGATTCAACCTTCTCTGCATAGGATCATCTTCATTACCGGCCTCCTGAAGAAGTTTGACTACCGAGGCTACGAGAGAGGTGGGAAACATTGTATCAATTCCATAAACAAGCTCAAAAGGTGACGTACCAATGGATTTCTTCTGACTGACCCGATTTTCCCAAAGTGCATTGACCAATCTCTTATGCCAGTGCTTCTTGTTTATTTCCAGCAGCTTCTTAATGATGTTGACCAATGATTTATTAGAAGACTCCACCAATCCATTGCCTTGTGCATGATAGGCAATTGAATGACCCAAAATAATGTGATATTTATGACAAAATTCTACCATCCTTTTTTATTTGAAAGTTGTTGCGTTATCAGTAGTTAACTTATTCGAGAAACCAAAGCGAGACAAGATGTTATTTTCAAGGAATGAAATAATTACCGCATCTATAGCTTGTCAGGTGGGAATTGCTTCGATCCATTTCATGAAATAATATATCGCTGTGAGGATCCATCTATGCTGACCGGAAGAAGCGAGATGAATTTCACCAATAAAATCCAACCCCCATTGCTGAAAAGGAGCACTCACTTCAATGGGCTTAAGTGGCAAAGGCTGTAATTTCTGCCTTCCTTCGAAAATCTGACACTTATGACAGCTTTTGACCATCTTATATACATTAGCAAACAATGTCGGCCAATAGTATCCCGCTCTCAGGACTTTATTTGTTGTTGATTTCCAAAAAAGGTGACCACCACAGTCTCCCTCGTGGCAATCTTCCATGACCTTCTTTGCTTCTTTTTCCACCAAACAATTCAACAGAACACCACCGGCATCTTTCCAATAAAGTGCAGAATTTAGAATGCAATACTTGGTTGCCTTCAATTTGAGTATTCTAGCTTTGTTTCTAGTCATGCCGAGCGGTGGTGACAAATTTTTAAGCACATATATGATATCTGAATACCACGGAGAAAGAGAAAACATTTCAGATACCTGAATTGACGATCCTTCCTCATTCTCATCGGACATAGCAGCAGTCAAATTTATGTCTAAGGCGAGAAAGTTTGACTCGGCCATTAACTTTTCCAATCGTTGTCCTTTAACAAGCTTTGTGGGCCTTATTTCAACATCATATTCCAACAAAGCTGCAATCCACTTGTCTCGTCTTCCTTCTGTATCGGTCTGCACTAAAACATTTTTTACAGCAGCGTTAGGAACATAGGCCAAAATATGAGAATGTAGAATATATACCCGAAAATATTTCAATGCTTTCACAAGTGCAAGGGCTTGTTTCTCAATGATGTTGTATTTTAAGGCTACATCTCTTATAGCTCTGCTGAAGAATGCAATGGGTCTTTCATGATCATCTCTTTTCTACAATAACACGGCTGCCATAGTATGCTCCAAAGCAAATGAAAATAATATGAAATCTTGAGTGTAATCCGGGCTGACTAAAACTAGAACTGAAGAAAGAGCCAATTTGACTAAATTGAAATATTTTACAGCCTCCTCCACCCATTTCACTTGGCTGTCCTTCTTAAGCATGTTTGTAATCTCTCTTAGGTGCTCAGCCAAATTAGGTACAAGCGGCGTAGAAAATTCATTTTACCGTTGAAGGATTGAATCTCTTTCTTATTCCAGGGCAGATTGATTTGATGAATCGCTTGTACACGTGTTGGGTCAATACGAATGCCATCTTTTGAGATAATGTGCCCGAGTAGTTTGCCTTCCTCCATGGTGAACAAGCTCTTTTTCGGACTTAGTGACAGGCCATATTTTCTGCACTTTTGAAAGACAGATTTTAGATGGTACATGTGCTCTTCATCAGATTTGGAAAACACCGTTAGATCATCAAGGTACACAACCAAAAAGACATCCTTCTCATTTGTGAAAGCCAAGTCCATTGCACGTTGAAATGTGGCACCTGCGTTCTTCAAATCGAAAGGCATTTTAGAGTAATGAAAAGTTCCCCACGGAGTGGTGAATGTTGTCTTGTCTCGGTCATCTTCATGGACAGAAACTTGGTTATATCTAGAATAACCATCAAGTAGTAACATACGAGATGCTCCCACTACTCGCTGAAGTATATGGTCCATTTTGGGAAGTGGATAGTTATATTCCAATGAAACTTTATTGAGATTTCCAAAATCAATGCACAAGCAAATCTCACATGTCTTCTTTCGTACGGGAAGCAAATTAGAGATCCAATCCGAAAATCTAATGGGAATAATGATTCCTGATTTGTACAACCTGTTTATCTCCTTTTCAATTGACGGCAGCAACTTTGGATTTAGCCTTCTCAACTTTTGTCTGAAAGGTTTCTAATTAGGCTTAATGGGTATAGTGTGCTCAATTATATTGGTACCATATGTCTTTAAGTCGAAATAGTCCCAAGCAAACACATCTGCAAATGAAGACAGCAAACTGATATATTTGTCCTTTGTCCTTTGTGGCAATGCTTTAGACAGTTTTACCATTTTAGGATTAGCAGCTATTCCGACATTGACCTCTTCCACACCCTTCTCTGTTGGCTGCAATGTTGGTTTGCGGACTACATCATCTTGATCAAAGAGTTCTTCTAAAGGTATCAAGCATTTAGGAATAATGTTATTCTTTAGCTGCAACATGTCCATTTCATTGATCTGCACATCATCTGTACCATTACCTTTACCATCGTCATTTTCTACATCAATTGAGGTTTCTTTGAACTTACCTTTGTTTTTCATAAAATCATCAATCTCCTCATCATCTTGGAAAACTTGCCAATATCTCTGATTGTCCAGGACAGTCGGACGATGCTTGACATGGATTTCGAATTTATTGCTGGAGTTCATTGGGATCATCAAACTTCTTGTTGCCTTAGTAAGAGCATCAGCAATGCTATTTTGTATACGAGGCACACATGTCAAGGTGTATTCTAAAAATAATTTTAGGATGTCTAGAACTGCATTACGGTAAGCCCGCATCTGAGGATGCTTTGCTTGATATTCGCCTCTGACCTGCTTAATCACCAATTCGGAGTCGCCATATACTGCAATCCTCTTAGCATTCAGCTTTCTTAGAATCTTTAGGCTAGTAATCAGAGCTTCACACTAAGCTTCATTGTTTGAACAATCAAAAGCCAACTTGTAAGAGCATACCCGCACGTTACTAGGCACTTTGTTCGGGGCAGAGAAAGGACTGCGTACCCAAATCCCAATTCTAGCGCCATCATTTCCCACTTCTCCATCGAAATCCATGGTCCACAAACCTTCTTCCTCCTCTTGCAAGTGCTGAAAATATGTTTGTTGTGCCTTGTCTACTTGTTTTCCATTACTTTCAACTTATCGCTCAACGGTGTTCTGTTGTTCTTGTCCCTCTTTCTTTAAAACTCCTCTAAAATTTTCTTTTATTTCTGGAATATCAGCTGCTTCTACTAACTGACTATCGATATCATTGAAACTATCAGAATACAAAACAAAAGACTCTAAATCTGTATGTACATAATTAATTGGATGATTTATTGGTTTCTCCTTGCTTGTAATCATGTATTTCATTTTTTGTTCCCGATACAATTTCCTCATTTGGCCAAACACCGGAATCGTTGCATAGGAGAAATCTAGTTGTAGTGTCCCTTTCAATTTCATCACCCAAGACCTGGAAAGAAGCATGCCAAACCTAGGAGGAATATCTGCTACAACAATATCCATCAAAACATTCTTCATCAGGAGTTGATCCAGACTCACAACCAAGTCTTTGATGAGCCCGATACATCTTACTCTGCTGGAATCAAACGAATAGAGATCGTGGTATTGTCGGGTGATGTCCATACCTAGCTTATCCACGATAGCCTTGGGCTTGAGATTGTGAGAAGCTCCCGAATTGAACATGGAATTATGTAACACAAAATCATGCAATCTTAAACTGATATAAAAAGGTGGTACATCACTATCAGGAGACTCACTGTTCGATGTTGACCCAAAAATCATTTCGGGCTGATCATCTTCGACATTCACCATGTCGGACATTGGGTCCAAATTCAAAATTTTAGATACTTTCCCTCTATAATTGTTTTTCCTCATTATTTCAGTCAAAGGAATGGATACTTTCAATTTAGAAATTTCATTCTCTAAATTAAAAGCGGGAATCTTTTCTACCTCTTTGACTGGGATTTCTTTCCCTTCCTTTTCTTTCGATGCAATTGGCTGATTTGATTTTTCTGCTGATGGTGATTTGCTGCTATCCGGACCAACCGCCTCCTTTCCTTTCCTTTGTGTAACTGATGAATCATTCTTTGATGCCTCAACGTCCTTCCTCTTCTAAATTGGTTTAGCCGGCACATCTCTGTTTCTAAGTGAATATCGCTGCTGTTGGGAAGACAAAGAATTCATATAGCCTCTTTGGTACTCATCTGATTCTTCCTCCAAAACGATGTCATTTGCTAGAATGAAATTTGTATCTTTGTGTACAGCCGAACTCTCTGCATACTCCTCATCCTCGGTAATATAAATAGGCAAATCATTAGGAGTAAAGAGGTGGCTTTCTTCACCTATGATATTACCATCCTCATCTGGCTCCAGTCCATGCACAAAATTTTGCTGCAAAGGTGGTTGTACTGGCTGTTGTGTTGTCTGCTCTTGGACTCGTTGATCTCTCTACCTTATTCTATATTGTGGTTGTTGTTGGCCACGAAAGTTAGGATTTCTAACATGTGGCTCAGGTTTGTCAATTTTCACCCTTTCAAGCATCTACTCTACCTTCCAGAGTAATTGATCTACCGAGGAAGATTCTTCTTTTACGGTGACCTTCTTCTCTGCCTTTGCTCTAGCCCTCTTGGTCAGCAGATTTGCTTCAACGTTGACCGCTATCTTCTACATGTCTTCCATTGTGGTCAATTCTCTTTCTCTTAATTGATAAGCCATGTCAGCATCAAAAACATCTGGAAACTTCACCATGGCTAGCCCCACAGGTGGCCTTAGATGATCGGGAATTTCATTATAAACAGAATTGAATCTAATGCAGTAGTCTTGGACCGACTCATTAGCGTTTCGTTTGATTTGCTCATATTCAGCCAGAATTTGGAGAGGATTCTTCTTCACTTCCCAGCGGCCTAAAAATTGTCTTTGTAGGTCAGCCAAGGTAGCGATACGTGCAGCCGGCAAACCTCTGAACCATTTCCTCACTTCACCTACAAATGTCCGTACAAAGAGTCTCATTTCCACATTCTCCGCATCGATCTCATGAATTTCACAGAAAGCTGCCATTTTGTCCACATGTTGCTGAGAGGTAATGTTGTTAGGAGTGCCATCAAAAAACAAGATTTTTCTTTGATAATCTGCGGGCATATCATCTAAAACTTGAGGCAGAACAAGAGGTGCAAAACAAGCAGCCATCACTCTTGGTGGGTTTGGCCTTAGAAGTGTTGGAGGAATGTACGCGGTTTGTAGGGGGCTAGCAATTGGAGTTTGAAGCTGTGCTACAATGTAATTATCAATTGACCGGTTAGCCCTTTCAGTCTCCAAGTCTACAAGAAACTGTGGATTGGGGACAGTAGAGTCAACCGCCCTTTCGGATTTGGTCTCAAAAAATGATATTTCAAACTGCTCATCAAAATCTAGCTCTTCAAGATATTCAAAAATGTCAGGGCATGAATGGGGTTTGAACATGGGAGATATAGAGCCCTCTTGATGACGAAGTCTTGGAATCAAATTGGGATTTTCGTAGATGTGCGGAGGATCTGGATCTGGATTAGCTCTGGTATATCTTCTAGAAGCCAGCATGCTATTAAGAAAAATCAAAGAACACAACCAACTCACTCAGCCTATAAAATCCTAAACATATCATCCGGAAGCTTAGAATTATCAAGAAGTAAGGGGAGTAATTTCATTCCCCAGTGGATTCGCCACTATGTTAGCACCAAAATCCACCTTAGTCTGAAGGAAGGCAAAATTCAGGGTAACCACAAACCACGCTCAGTCTGGTAGCTAGCCCTACCAGAACAGGAGAGGGCTCTCTCCGTTCACGCTCAGTGAATAAACAAACGATATGGTCTGAGATGACTTACAGTAAAATATTGATTTTAGGCTAGTAAATAAATATGGATACAAGAGGCAATTTTGGATAAATGACTGATTTTCTGGGATGTATGGGACCAACGAACAGCAATGAGCGGAGAATTTAACACAAAGGCACAGATTACTTCGTAAGGCAAGATAGGCGGAAAGTCTAGCAATTAGTTTTGAAATAATGTGAAATGGAAAGATTGTTTAGGAGGGTAAAAAGGGCATAACCACATGAATCATTTTCAATAGAAGAAGAACACAGACCGTGAAACTTTCCCACAGGCAGAGCAATAAACATGAATTCTACCTTATCATACTTTGAAAATTTCACTGGAAATGAATATGAATGAACTGTGAAACATAATGAAATACATATGAAACATAAAGAGAACACATTTGCTACACTCACACCACATGAATCTCATGAACCAGAGCCGCTGCCTTTCATTAATTCTCTGTCAAAATATACAATGAAGAACTGAGTTTCTCTCCCACAGTCTCCCAGAAATTACAACCAACCTTTTGCAAATGGTTTGGATACAATAAATAGACTATGTCATTGGGAAATAGAACGACCAAGATTTGGGGAGTTTTTCAAATCATTATAAAGTGGAAGTGGAAAGCCAACCATTAGTTACAGGTGCAGCATTACAAAAATGACAAATGGCTTGGGTGACTACTCGCCTTCCTTTGCCACTTGGATAGAAGCCAACCTTTACTGGAAATATTTTAAACTTTGCCTTAGGTGCCAAAAAAAGTGTAGTGTAAATGAGCGGGCCCATTTGGAGAAAGTCGCGAATCGAAATGTCGCAGAGCGGAAGTGATTTTGGCCTTTTGGTCTATATGCGTCGCGCCCAAATCTATATGCACCGCACCACTTTGGAGGCGATTTTGAGGTACCTTCTAGAGTCCAAATTGTGCCCAAGTGTGCTTTTTGGAAAGCATTTCCTGTCTACTTTCCAACCCAAGTGGAATTTCTGAATTTGGTGCTCATTTGCCCCTCCAAAACTCCAATCGCCCAAGACTGCTTCCTGTGTGTCAAAATAGGGGCAGAGAAGTCATTGTTTGAGTGTTTTTGACCTCCTGGGGACTCAAAACTTGCCCAAACTTCTTGGTCATGCACCAGAAGTCATGATTTTTCATGCTGAATCCAAAAATACAAACCATTCTTGATTTGGAGCTCCCAATCCTAAGATTCGCGCCAGTGGCGCGGCACACAGGGAGAAAAACCCTGTGTTCTGCCCAAAAATTTGACATGTGACCAAAATTGCCCCAAATTTTTTAAATTTGGGATGGAGATTCCCTATGAAGTTCTATGTTGGGCCACAGAAGCTTCAACCAAGATTCGAAGCCGATCTTTCTCTTTTTTCCTCTTTTGTCTCTTTGTCACTCTTCCCAATTTCGCCTTCAAACTCCTTATCCGAGCCTTTGAACTCATATTCCGTGCCCTGTAGTGATAAACCATCCACCTCAATATGGTTTTGTCCTTTTCAGCCTTCTCTAGTAGTCTCTCTAGGTGGATGTTGATACGCTCGAGCCAAGACTCTTGGTCATTGTTAATCTCTTGCTCTAATGGAGTGAGCTCAATCCTCCTATGTTGGGCAACTTGGCGATTCTCGCGGATGTTTTGCAACTCCATGATCTCATGCTGGTCTTCGAGCTGTTTGATCCTCTGCTCCAAATACCTGATAATCCACTTAGCCCTCTCCAAATTTAGTGACAAGTCTTGGATCTCTGTTTGCTGCTCCTGAATGGTCCTCTTAAGTTTGACACTCTCCACATATGTATCATCATCATGAATGAGGATGAATTCGGCCTCTCATTCACCTGATGGCCCCTCGTCATGCATGGGCCTCTTGCCCTTGTCCTGTACCTATGTTTCCGATGTCGGAAGCGAGGCCCCTTCCACCCCGAGTGGAGATAACACTCACTTTGCTGTTGCAAACAAATGTCTACTGCCTCTCTAGTAGGTGATGAATACTGGCATAGTAGTGGTCTCATGGCGATCATACTGATGAGAAGGACCACCTATCTCATGTTCAACCTTTGATAATACCTGTGAAGGGCTGAAGAGGTCATGGGAGATGAATTCATCCCAAGTAATTCCCTGCAATCCCAGCTGATTAACCACCAAAATCTTAATAAGAGCAAAATGATAAACACTGTTAAGCTGCTGCTGAGAGGTCTTGTGCTGCATGAAGGTGTTCATCCTCTCTATGTTCCTGTAAATGAAATATGGGATGTTCATCATCCGTACCCTGGTAAAGTGAATGAGAAACCTGATGTGATAGGCATATAAATGAGAGAATCTCCCCTCACAGATGAAATATTTCATGATCAACTTCATGAATGGAGCATATTCATCTTTCAAATATCGGAACGGAAAGACTCTTTGGAGCTGCCTCAAGAAATTGGCCTTAATGCAAGGCTCATAATGCTTCTGATCAACCTTTTGTTTCTTGTGCCACTATTCTCCAACATTTGGTATGTCGGTTGCTAATGAGACAGTTTCAGGTGTCAGTGTGAAGGTGACCCCGGCTAAGATAGAGTGATCTCCATGTAGGTGAAGCACAAAAATACGGGCCAACTCACGATGAACTCGAACACTAGCCACCTTTTGACAAAACTCAAAACATGACAAATGCTGGAAACATGACATAGCAAGAGGGCAGGCCTGCAATTCTGTGAGGGTGGTTGGCTCATCCCTAACATGTTTGCCACTTTTATGATGTCTCTGGGGAGCCTGTTCTTCCGAGGATGAATCACTTTGGGTTTCCATCTCATACTTCAATGAATGCTCAGATGCCATGACTATTGTATATGGACTGTGCTTGGACTGCCCTTTGATGATGGTAGTGAAACTATGTGATGATGTGATCTCTACCACCAAGGGGAACAATGCAAAAAGGGAGTGTTAGGAAGGGGAATAATATGATGGGATTAGGGGTTATGGGGGGGAATTTTATTTAGAGACATGTAGGAGGGTTTGGGGATTTTATAAGGTAGGGTTTTGAGGTTTTATGTTTGACAAATGAGTGGAGGGGATATGGAATAGGGGTTTAGTGCTGTTTTAGGGTAGGGAAAATAGGGAAAAATGGGATAAGGGGGAAACGGAAAAATGGAAAGAAGGGGAAAAATGAGAGAGAGGAGGAACCTTGGCATCCACACAACAAATTTGCAACCCTAGAGCAATGGCTTTGATGTTTTCAAGTGGCAGGGTTTAGGATTTTTTTATTGCAACCATACATGGCCATAAACCATCATCACGTTCACAAAATTTGATGAGCAAGCAAGATGTAGACCCTACCTGTCAATTGGAGGGGTTTCAAAGTGATTTGTTGCAAATTTGGCACAAATTCGGGCCTTTGTGGGTGTGCTCCGCGCAGCAAACCCAGTGCGCCGCACTCTGTGTGTGCACCGCACCCGTGTATTTCCACCACCGTGGGGTCGTGCTCTGTGCACCGCGCTCTCTATGTGCGCCGCGCCCCTCTGTGTGTGCGTCGCACCTATGAAAACACCTCCAAACTTACTCCAAACACGCGCTTGCACTCTCAATCACTTTACTATGTTTCTCTATAACCTTGGTATGCAAAATGACTATGTTCCTTGTGGGGACTCTATATAAAGGCATTTGGAGTCATGGCTTTAATTTTTGCTTCTTCAAAACCCACTTTGCTAATGTCTTGTTTTGGCACTTTTTCCCTGATTTAAAGCAACTCTGTATTTCACTTTTCCCTTTGAATTTTTAGCTAAAATGATGAAATTTTTGGCACTTTTTGCAGGGGTTGTTGACATGGCATTTGGCCAAGGAAACCATGACTGCGCCTGAAAAGATTGACTGGAAAATTTTTTGAAAATTATCACAAATGACACACTGTTTAACTTTTCTTCAAAACAGAGTTTTGAAGAGCAGTTGTAATCTGTCAACATGACGATGAAAATCTTTGAATCACAGCTTTGTAAGGGCCTCCCTCTGGCCTGCATGGCTTTATTGGACATCGTTAAAAACCAATTTGTCTGATCCCTAGACCTAATGTCTGAAAATGACTCTTGTCTATTAAAAGATCGAACATTGACTGTCATGGACTTTAGTGAACATTGACAAAAGACCTAAGCCAACAGGTGCCAAACATGAGGGAAAATGACTAACAAGACCTTTTCCATCAGATTATGGCATGCCCCTAGCGGAATGCAGCTGAGTGAATGGAGCGAGACTCCTAAAAATGAAATGCAGAAAGAGTTTTGATCTCTGACGGAGGACTGACAAGACCGACTCTAACAGAAACCAAATAAATTTAACAAAGGAAAAGAAAAGACAACTGCAATCATTTAGGAGGATTTGGGATCCAATTCGGGTGATGAAACTAAAATTACAGCCATGGGTATAAAAGGAAAAGAATCCATCGTTAGCACTAGTATATCAAATTGTCACACTAGCACTCCAAATGAAGAAACAAGGATTGAATTATTTCATGTGAGGGTAATCTCAAAACATACAAAAATGAACACACTATTTGATAGTGGGTCTCAAGCCAACTTGATATCCGATGACTTAGTCAAGAAACTTGATCTTGAAACCATTTTACATCCCAAGCCATATCCATTGGGTCGGATATGCAAGGACACAAACTTACAGGCTACAATAAAATGTATTCTTTGGTTTGCAATCACAAAAAACTTCATTGACAAACTTGAATTAGATGTTGTACCGCTTGATATTTCAAGAATTATTTTGGGTAGTCCTTACCACTATGATAGAAAAGAAACATTCTATCATCATGAAAACAAGTACCACTTGTTCAAAGATGGTGTGGAGTATATTGTGAGATCTCATTGCAAGAAACTAAATCTTTTATTTGTTAATGTAGGGCAAATGAAAATACTAGTGAATTCAAGCAAGAATTTAGCACTTCTTATGATCAAACCCAATGTTGATGTTGATTATGAAACGTTTGATGGTTGTAATTCAAAATTGAAAACTGATTTTTGATGTAGTTAACCATCATGATAAGGTGTTTTAGAAAGCAAATGGATTTCCTCCCAAGAGGAGAATCCAACATGAAATACCATTGTAGCAAAAGTGTCTTCTTCCTAACATTGACATGCACCGGATGTCAAGAAGGGAAAGTCCAGAAATAACAAAACAAATCCAAGGTTTGTTGAACAAAAGGATCATCTGACCATCTCCTTCACCATGTGGTGCACCTATTGTTTTGGTGCCCAAGAAGAATGGAAAGAAATTCATTAAATGGGACTCAAGGAGTGGCTATCGCCAAAGTAGAGTTATTGAAGGAGACATATGGAAGACGACATTCAAAACCAAGCAAGGTTTGTTTGAATGACTTGTTATGCTTTTTGGTCTTTTCCATGCTCCTTCTACTTTCATGCATATGAAGACAGATGTATTGAAGCCATTTCTAGACATGATAGTCTACTTGAATGACATTTTCATTTTCAGAAAATTTCATTATGAACATGTCATGTATGAGAGAAAAGTACTTGATATCATAAGTCAAGAACATTTGTTATTGAGGATGTCAAAGCATGAGTTGGGTAAAACTTCTTTGTTGTACTTGGGCCACAATATTGGAGAAGGTGAGCTGAAGTTAGACCTCTCCAAAATTGATGCCATTATGGATTGGTCAACGCTCAAGATAGTCATTTGGATAAGAGTTTCTTTTGGAGTAGCCCAATGTTGGAGGAAAAATTTTGTTAAATGTTCTTCTATTGTAGCTCATTTGCATTCTTTGGCAATTGTGCAAAAGGTCTTCCAGTGGGGAGGAAAACAATAAGAGGCATTTGATGCTTTGAAACAAAAGATCAATTAAGCCTTTATTCTTACTTGCTCTTCTAGGCTTGAAAAAGTCATTTGAGTTTCAGGTTGTTGTATGTGTCTATGCCATGGGCGCGGTCCTTATGCAATATGGTAAGCCAATTTCAATTCATTTAGAAATTTTCAATGATGCAGTGATTAACTTGCAACAACAAAGGCACTTTCATTGGATGGGTTTCTTCTACTATTCCACTTGGTCAAAAGGAATAAGAAAGGTATAGGTGACAAGTTTGTTGATATGATTTCTAGGCCTATAGTTTTTGTAAATACTTTCCTCAAGCATAATTTTGTTTTACAAGAAAGTTATGATTTTCAAAATACATATTTTCAAGATGTACATTCAAGCTTGAGTCAAAGGAATCAAGTGGAGGAATTTCTCCCGAAAATCGGCAAAATTGTGGCTCCGTTAGCGCGTTTTGGGAAAAATTTGTAGGTTGGTTCTGGATTTTGGGGAGTTTGCGTTGTGATTAGCAGAAAACTTGGAAATGCCATAACTTCTTCAGTTTTTGACAAAATTGTTGAAATTTGATGACTCAAAAGAAAGTTTCCAACAATCCCAACCTGGGTTTAATTTCACCTTATCACTCTCATTCAGTTAAATTCTCTTTCCCATAAACATACATTCAACATATAGAATTCTAGAAATGAAATTTTCAGATTAAAACACATGGGACTGTCAACACATGCTGCAAATAAATATGGATATAACCAGACTAGCAACACACATAAAAATACACACAAATTTTTGGCCAACTTAGACGCAGGCAAAACCCCTTCAATCTTCTCCGGGGAAAACCTATTAGAGAGCTCTTAAAATTTATTTATCTTTCAAGTTCAGAAAAATACTTTTGGAGACAAAACAAAATAGAAAAATACAACTTATCTCTTTAGCCCAAAACTCCTTGAAAGTTGTGCCCACTTTGCCTCAATTTTCATGTCCACTTGAAGATGAAAATATGTACTGTACGGATACGAATGTACGGACTGTATAGATTTTCGTACCGCTATACGGATTTTTTTTCAAAAAATATATATATATTTCAAAACTTCTCTCGAACGGCATGCAACTCACAGCATTCAATGATGTTCATACCATACCTTCTATTGTCTTCTAAGCCTTGATTTCCATGCCTAGCTTTGCCTAGAAATCACTCCTTCAGCTTGCTGCAACAAATTTATCCTTCACAACTTTTCTCTAGCTCTTAGCCTCCTTTCTCCAATCTTCTCATGAAGAATGAATGTAGTCTCTCGTTTCTTTTCCCCCTTTTGTTTCCATAAATGACTTTTGGGAAACCCTAAGATATAATGCCTCAAATTCATTTAGATCAAGGGATGAGAATAAATGTGCATTTAATTCTCATTTTCTATTTTTTAACTCACCCATTAAATAAATTACCCATATTTTACTTTATGTCTAAAGTCACTTTTCACTTTATAATTTAACATTGATTTTACCACTTATAAAGTCACTTTCACTTTATAAAGTCACACTTAGGAAAATAATTACTTTGGACACTTTTCCCTTGGTAGAGACTAACCCACGAGAAACCACTTGTCCAAGGTATATTAAAAAATCAACACTCCCTCTTACTGAGGAAAGTGTTTTTCACCACACCCATTTTGTCCCTGAAATGGACATGTTTGCCTCTTGGCAAGGACTTCGTGAGAACATCGACAACCTGTTCAATATATACTCCAGCTTCACTACCACCTTCTGAACATAGTCCCTGATGAAATGATCTGATGTCAATGTGTTTTGACTTGTCATGAAACATTGGATTCTCTGTGAGTTTAATGCAACTCTGATTATCACAGTGAATAACCGTCAGTCTCAACTCCTAATCAAATAGGCCATACAACAACTTGTGAAGCCAAATGGAATCACGACTAGCATGACTAGCAGCCATATACTCAGCCTCAGAAGAGCTCAAAGCAATTGAATTTTGGTTTTGAATGAACCACGACACAATTTTCGAACCCAATCTGAAGCAACACTCTGAAGTGCTTTTCCTGTCAGAAGCACAACCTGCGCAATCTGAATCTGCGTAACCTGCCAACCTCACTCCATCTCCCTGCCTATAGTCTAGACCATAATCAACAGTCCCCTACACGTAGCGAAGAATGTGTTTTGCAGCTACCCAGTGCACCTTCCTGGGCTCAACCATGAACTGGCTAAGTGTTCTCATTGCAAAGCATATATCTAGCCTAGTGTTGACCAAATACAGCAAGGACCCAATAAGATGCCTATGCAATGTGGGATCCACCAAACTAGAATCTGAAACATGAAGCTTCTTCCATTTGGTGATCATAGGTGTAGACATGAGTCTACAGTCTGCCATGTGAAATTTGCTCAATGCATCCACAACATACTGCCCCTGCACCAGAAAGATATGCCCCTCCTCATGCCACGCCTCAAGCCCCAAAAAGTAATGCATCACCCCAATGTCCTTCATCTCGAACTCCATAGAAAGATCCTCCTTTCAACCCCTAATCAGTCTGTCTACCCCAGTAATGAACAAGTCATCAACATACAACACAAGAATGAGCAAATCATCCCTTATAACAATGTAGTATAGGTTCGGATCTGCATCACTCTTCGTGAAACCCATCTGCTGCAAGTAAGTATGAATCCTCAAATACCAAGCTCTTGGAGCTTGCTTAAGTCCGTAGAGTGCTTGCCTCAACCAGCATACATGGGTCTCCCACCCAAGTACCTCAAAGCCCTGTGGCTACTCAACATACACCTCCTCCTCTATAACTTCGTTCAAAAATGTGATCTTCACATCCATCTGATGGATCTGCCAACCCATTTGTGCAGCAATAGAATTAAGGGACCAGATAGAAGTGTATCTAGCTACGGGAGTGAAGGTCTCATCATAGTCAACTCCCTCTATTTGTGAGAACCTTCTAGCCACAAACCTTGCCTTGAACTTCTCAATGCTTCCATCCGTAGCATGCTTGATCTTGTAGAGCCACCTGGAAGTCACAACTGACTTTCCCTCAGGCCTAGGCACCACTTTCCAGACATTGTTCTTAATGATAGAGGCATACTCCTCCACCATATCCTCTCTCCATACCTCCCGGCTGGAAGCCACCTCATAGCTAGTAGGCTTAGAGTCAATAATGTTGGTAGCCTTGGCTACATAACTGCAAAACCGCTCAAGTGGCACACTCTCCCTGTTCACCCTCTTCGGAGGACCAACGGACTCTACTTCCTTCAAGGTTTCTTGAAGCCACTTGGGCCTCCTCTTCCCTAAAGAAGCTTCCCCATAGGGAACCTCATCCTCTTCCCCCCAATCTAGTGTACCTGAAGGTCTGCCAACTGACCCTTGTGTGTCTTTACCAGCACCTGTCCTCAAAGAACATGTATCGGCACCTATGCCTGTGTCAGTTGAAGTTCCATGTGAACTCTATACCAGTGGACTCCCTAAATAAGTGCTCGGTGAACTCACCACTGGTGCGCCAGATGTCACTAACATTGAAGTACCTCCTGTACCATTCGATCCAAAACCCTGAGGTCCTGCTCCCTGTACCTGACCTCCCTGCTGAGGAGAAGTTTGTGACTCTCTCTCAGCATACTCCCATGATCTTTGATAGGCCCTCTTCTCCTCGAACTTCACATCCCTCCTAATCACCACTCTCAGTTTAGAAGGAATGAAGATCTGATATGCCTTCGAAGTCTCATTGTAACCCATAAAGATACCCTTCTCTGCCATGGGTTCCAGCTTCATCCTCGGCTCCTTAGGGATATAAGAATATGTGAGACATCCAAAGATGCGAATATGTTCCACATGAGGCTTATCTCCAATGAAAGCCTCCTCTGGAGTCATATTCCCCAATACTCTATGAGGACTCTTGTTCTGAAGATAAACAGCAGTATTGCAAGCCTCAGCCCACAAAAACAAAGGTATCCCCTAATCATGAATCATCACTCTAATAGCCCCAAAAATAGCTTTGTTATTCCTTTCAAACACCCCATTCTTCTAGGGGTTGTAATGAACTGTGAAGTCTCTCTTAATGGCCTCTATGCACAGAAGTCAGAAAACCAACCATCGATAAACTCACCACCATTGTCTGACCTCAAGACCCAAATCTTCTTACATGTCTGCTTTTCCACAAGAGCTTTGAACTCTTTAAAGTGACTGAAAGCCTCACCCTTGGTCTTCAGTAAATATATCAAGTCCTCCTAGAGTAGTCATAAACGAATATAACATAATACTCATAACCACCCAAAGGCACATGAGACATACGGCCACTAACATCAGTACGAATCGAGTCTAGTATACCTGTAGATCTATTGTCGCTCATTGGGAATGGTAACTTGGTGTACTTTCCCAAAGCACGCCCTCTGCAGACCTCATAATGATTAACACTGAAATCAAGAACACCAGTAGTGATCTCCCTCAGTACTCTCAAAGCTCCATGATTCATATGTGCCATCCTCCGGTGCCATAACTCGCACAAGGCTCTATTACCGGTGGTACTAGTGCGAGTGCTACTATATATGCTACTCACCAATGCTCTTGTCAACTGAAAATTGAACCTGTATAGTTTCCCAGAGTGGACACCAATCTCTTTGGCCAAAGCGATGGAAGCTCCCCTGGGATGCATCAATACCTGCCCTCCTGAGAAGGTGACGTCAAACCCCTTCTCCTCCATAGCAGACACTGAAATCAAGTTCTTCTTCATCCCCGGAACATATAAAACATCCATGACCTTCAAAGGAGGCAAAGACTCCTTCTCAAAGGTCACAGTCCCCACACCAACAACTCTCATAGTGCAGTCATCTCCTAGTACCATCTCAATATCAAGTGCCCCCTCTGCAAGCTCTAAAAAGAACTCTTGCGCACCTATCATATGGTGGGAAGCCCGTTGTCTATGTACCACACATCGGATGATGTACTCCTACTAGATGTAGAAGTAATAAATGAAAAGTATTGGTCAAACTGTGAAGCAAATTGATCTGCCTCTGCTGAAGTTGCAGTACCCTTCTTCCCCTTGTTTTTCCTCTTAGGACACGTAGCAGCATAGTGTCTCATCTTCTGACATGCCCAACATTTGACTTTGGACATATTCGTATATTTCTTCCTCTTCTTCTCCTTTCCCTTAACCCCATCTGATGAGGCCCCTTTCTTGGCCTTCCCTTTATTCTTCCCCCTGGCTATCAAGGCTACATCCTCCTCATCTGTTATCTTCACCCCACCACTATCAGCCTTTCATATCTCATGTTGCACACAATCATCCCAAAATCTGTCCCAATTGGGAAGATTCTCCCTAGAGGTAACAACATCTCCAAAGACCTCCCAATACTTAGGAAGTCCCACTACAACTATCATGGATAACTCTATGGGTGCAAATTGTCTCACCAACAGCAGTCAAATCATCACGTACATGTTTGGCCCTACCAAGATAATGAACTACACTTTCAGCCTTTGTCATCTTGATGTTCTTCAATTGTTCTTTGAGAACCATCTTCTTGCTCTCATCGGTACTCTGATAGAGAGTGGTTAGAGTTGTCCACATCTGATATGCATATGTGTTTCCTCTCACATGAGGAACCACATGATCCTTCAGACTATCCATAAAAATCTTTTGTCTTTGCATTATTTTTTGTGAATTCGACAAGTTCATCTACAGTAGTGGGAGGTACAACCACTTGTCGCACTATGTCCCAAATTGTTGCCTCCTCAAACACTACCTAAATTTTTTCCTTCCAAATAGTGTAGTTGGATATCCCATCCAGCCTGTCCTCTTTCCTTAAGAACATGGCCATGACTTCTGTCCAAAATTTACAAAGCCAAGAAATGGAGAAATGAACTTTCCAGCACACCTTGTTGTCCCAAAAGCTCAATCTATGTGAAATTTCACTTTGTTGTCCCAAAATATCAATTTGTTGTCCAAACTGAGTTTGTTGTCCCAAAATATCAGTTTGTTGTCCAAACTGAGTTTGTTGTCCCAAAATATCAGTTTGTTGTCCAAACTGAGTTTGTTGTCCCAAAATACCAGTTTGTTGTCCAAACTGAGTTTGTTGTCCAAAAATTCAGTTTGTTGTCAAAACCACTATTTGTTGTCCCAAACTATTGTTTGTTGTTCAAACTGCAATTTTCAGCATGTAGCTCTGATGCCATGTTGAAATTTGATGACTAAAAAAAGTTTCCAACAACCCCAACCCAATTTTAATTTCACCTTATCACTCTCATTCAGTTAAATGCCCTTTCCCATAAACATACATTCAACATATAGAATTCTGGAAATGAAATTTTCATATTAAAACCCATGGGATCGTCAACACATGCTGAAAATAAATATGGACATAACCAAACCAGCAACACACATAAAAAAAAAACACAGATTTTTGGTCAACTTAGACCTAGGTAAAACCCCTTCAATCTTCTTCAGGGAAAACCTATTAGAGAGCTCTTCAAATTTATTTATCTTTCAAGTTCAGAAAAAAATACATTTGCAGACAAAACAAAACAGCAAAATACAACCTATCTCTTCAGCCCAAAACTCCTTGAAAGTCGTGCCCACTTTGCCTCGATTTTTGTCCCCACTTGAAGCTGAAAATATGTACTGTACATATACGATTGTACGAACTGTACCATACAGACTCTATGGATTTCCGTATTGTCGTACGGATATTTTTTCAAAAAAAATGAAAACTTCTCCTTAACAATGTTCAACTCACAACATTCAATGTTGTTCGTAATGTACCTTATGTTGTCTTCTAAGCCTTGATTTCCATGCCCATCTTTGCCCAAAAAACACTCCTTCAGCTTACTACAACAAATTTATACATTAGAACTTTTCTCCAGCTCTCAACCTCCTTTCTCCTATCTTCTCATGAAGAATTAATGTAGTCACTCTTTTCTTTTCCCCATTTTGTTTCCCTAAATGACTTTTGGGCAACCCTAAGATCTAATGGCTCAGATTCATTTAGATCAAGGGGTAAGAATAAATGTGCATTTAATTCACATTTTCTATTTTTTAACTCACCCATTAAATAAAGTACCCACATTGTACTTTATGTCTAAATCACTTTTCACTTTATAATTTAACATTGACTTTACCACTTATAAAGTCACTTTCACTTTATAAAGGCACACTTACAAAAAGAACTATTTTGGACACTTTTCCCTAGGCAGAGACTAACCCATAGGAAACCACTTGTCCAAGGTACATAAATCAACACAAATCAAGAGCAGAAAGAGACTACACAGACATTTTTGGGCATTCTGGAGCCATTGGAGCAAGTTTCAGAGCTTTCTGAGCATTGTACACTAATGTATTCACATGTTTTAGCATAATAGAGAGGGCCAAGCCATTGGAAACTGGACCAAGGAGATGTAGCGCGGGAGGGGTGAACTCCTTCATCATGTGTTGTTGTGATATTGTTTATGGTGATGTTTATGTTTGTTATATGTTGTTATGCAGTCATTTGTTTATGTTAATTTGCACATAAAATTTACATAAAAGCACTCAAAAACTCATGTTTTAAACTTGCAATTAACCTCATGAATCCTTAAGCACTTTTAACATAATCTAAAAAGGAATTTAGTACAACAAACTAATTATCCCAATCAGATCAATTACACTAACGATTTTTTGTACTAGAAGGAGAGGGGACGCATTGGATCTTATACAGGATTACAGGTAGGTCTTCATCTTAGGTTTGGTCTCCCTATATGGGGTCCAAGCCCTCCAAAATGTCATGTTGGTACTTGTAGGGTGAGCATTGAGAGCTATGGGCCTCCACCATAGCGTAGGAATTTACAGGGTAAGTTCCTCATCTAGAACACCAAAGGACACTACTCACAAACAGATCACAGATCAGTACACCAATATTCTTGACGTGGTTAAAACCCTTAAAGAGGGAAACATTCCATGGCCTGAGCCAACACGGCCACTTCACGCAATTTATTAATGTAAAAGAAACAAAAATTACATAAGCTTCTCTCATGAACGGTCACCTTACAAATGACCCTCCATGCTCTTTAAATAGAGATCATGGACCAGTCGGGTGTTAAGCCACGGATCAAGCGTCGGTATTGAAGATAGAATGAACTGTCGGATCACTTCATGTCTAGAACATATCATGACCATCAGTTTGTAAGTTACAAAAAGTAAATACTAAAGAAACACACTTTACCTAACTACACACTAGACCAAGTTATACTTAACTATTTCCTATGCGTCAGAATATCCTAACACATAGTAGAGATAAGACTGAAACTTCATGGATCCATCAGCACCATTCATTGATTGATCGTGTTCCACCTTTTTGGATTAGGATTATCCACCGGGACGACCATGCCCAACTAGCTTCACATTTGCACCGCACACTTGGCAGATGTTCCAAGGCCCATATGAGGATGTGTCTCACTATGGGAGATAGAGGGAGGGCTTATGTCATCCTTCTAGCCCTTAAATATGGTATACATGCATTAATGATTCACTTGGAGACCCGTGAGGATGTCATTGTGCCCCCACACAAACATGGGGATACCACATTTAATTTGCTTAGATAGAAAGGGGCCACCCCCTTGATCACTATGTTTGGAGCCTATTCTCTCATCTTGGCACACTTTGGACTCCAATAGGCATCTTTAATGGCCCAATGACTCATTGTATCTATTGTTTTTCTCTCTTGAGAGGCTTATCTTTGTATTATGGAACTATATTGGTGTGCTTGTCACCAATTCATGTCATTATTGTACATTATTTTATTATTTGGGGTTTAATTAGGCCTGATTAGGGAAATCGAACTCATTGGGAAGGATATAAATTGATGAAAGTTCATTTCAGTTTCATCCACACTTGGATATAGATCATTTGTTTCTTCTGGAAATTTCGCTAGGCCTTTTGATGGATGAATTGGATATCTAATGCATTTCAATGTTTGGAAGAGCTTAAATTCCTGTCTTGGAGCTTCAATTTCTTTGCATCTTGATGATTAGAATAATTTCATTACACTTGTGGGTATCTTTTTCATGCTTATTTGTAATTTTATCTCATAAAATTTTCTATGGAATATTTTCGTTCATGAAGTTGGTGTAGCTGCTCTTTATCTTATGCGAAGTTGTTGGGCATGTCTTTGTGAGGGATTTTTCATAAAATAATTTGAAGTATGGTGAATTATTGTCCTAGGGGTATATGAATGTTCATGAATTTCCTTGATAAGTCATCATTTGTAATATAAAGAAGCATAAGTTTCCCTTTGTAACCTAGTTGTTGCTTAGGCCATACGAAGTTGTTGGGGAAATCCTTGGTTAGAATTAAGCCTTTCTAAACATTGATTTCATTTGACTCCATTCTCCCAATTGTCTAAGCACTAGTCTGGTCCTAAGGTGATCATGAAAGAATATTCTTCTCACCTTATCTTCCTCTTTCTAAGCCCTAAGATAATAGGCATCCTAGGGCATCAACTTAAAATCATTTTTAACCATTGAAAATCTTTGAAAATCGGTCCACTATTGCATTGTGATCTTCTTAAGAGATCCTCCAAATTTGAGGTCAACCCCACAGTGGAAATTCGAGATATTCCAAGCCCTAGCTTGAAGACCGTTATCTTCCCTAGGTGTCCTTTGGTCAGTGGCTTCATTAGGATCATTGCATTCAAATTCCAAGAAGAATTCAATTCCTTTGATCCAATTCTCCCCCTTAACTTGGTCAAGATCATCCATTTGTTGTTCCAATCCAAACCCTTGACCTCATTCGGGACCACTTGGGCTTATTTGTGGTCCCACTATATTATAACTTCAATTTCACAAAGGTCACTTAGAAACCCTAATCTTCTAGGATTCCTTGAACTTGGGCCCCTCTTTTTAAGAACATTCCTCAAACCCTAGGTCTAGGCATCTTCTTAGTCCTTCTAAGAGAGTCACCCATCTTGCTTCTATAGCAATAAAACCCATTATTTGAGCCTCTCTTGTGAATAGGCTTCAATAATCACCCTGCATCCCATCATTGATCCATCCATTCTAGTGATTCCTCTTATATCGGGACTCCTCCCATTGGTGAAAATCCGTAAAGAGCAAAGAGTTTTCGTAGAGGCGACTGTGGGATATTGCTCCATTGTTGTCACTTGACCTAATAGTTGCTCTATAAGATCCCCTCCTACGACCTTTGCTAGTTTGAGCAGTAATAGGTCTTAGGTCCTGGAAATCGTCATTTGAAGATTCTATAAGAAGAGAAGAATTCTTGTGAGTTTTCCTCTCAAGAGAAGAGGTTTTGACCTTGGCTAGCACCCTATATTTTGTGTCCTCTTGTCTCATTGATCTTCATAGTTTGGTATTTGTTTGATGATAAGAACAAAATAATAATCCTGTGAAAGAAGAAGTTAATTACAAGTACATCAAGTTAAGTAAAAGAACATCACAAGCAGTTATCAAAGTAAGAGAAATCACCTTAATCTAGTTGCCCTTGATTTCTCAACACCATCAAGTATCTTATTTCTTTGTCATGATTTGCTTCCATGGTAATCAAATGATTTTTCATGGTGGTCATCAACGTTTATGTTTCCTTAGCATGTTTTTCTTCTATAGGCAACATGTTCTAAAGAATGATCTGATCATTTCCTTGGCGTGATTTTCTATTAATTTTGCTTCATTAATTTCCATATTCTTAATGAGTTGAGCTTGACAGATCTTCATATCCTTAACCATTTGAGTTAACTCCTTGATAAGATCATTTTCAACTTCATTAATTTCCTTTACTTCGGCTTTCACTTTGACCCTTTCTTTATCTTCGTATTTATATTTAAAGGCATCAAAGATTGATTATAAAGAATTAAAAGTGTTTTCAAGGAACTCTAAGAACCAATCCATAGGATCATCACCTAAGGTGAGAATGAAAAGACTCATCTTTATGTCTTCAAAATCAGTTTACGGACAACACTTGTGTTAGAAAATCAATAAGGCAGAAATATTTTCTTATGTTGATAATTACGTGTGATATCTTTGTGCTCTTATTAACTTTCTTATGTTCTTCTTTTATCTTTGTTTCATCAAGCAATCATTAAAACAAAACATGAAGATCAGTGACACCAGATGTAGGCTCTCAGCCAAGGTGAAAAGTTGAAAACCCCTCGATAGGGGAAAACCCAGTCAAAATCTTCCACTAGTAAATCAAATTGAGATAGACCAAGACCTTAGACCCAAAAGGCATTCCTCCTCCACCAAGTTAGACTTTCAAGATGATTTAACAAACTTTGGTAGTCCCTTTTTGCTTAGAAGCTACAACCTAGCAAAAAATCTAGAACTTCGACCCCCAGCAACTTCAGAATTTCAACCCCTAGAAACAATCTAGAACTTTGACCCCAGTTACTTCAAAACTTTCGTTCTCCAGCTTCAATACTTCAACTTGTCCTGCAACTTAGATTTCTTGAATTATACGCGAAATCCTGTAATCATGAATTCCTGCAATCATACGCGAATTCCTGCAATCACACCTAAATTCTTGTAGTCGTGAATTCCTATAATCACACCTTAACTCTTGTAGTCCAACTTGAGTGTCTTCTTCTCCGAATGAGGTTGAATTTCTTCCTTTATATAGTATATTTTGTGCCTCCATTAGGTGTAGGTTTTAACCCCGTACAGAAATTACCTGCATACGAATTCTAAATTACAGGAAAAATAAAAAATGCGAGAGCATAACACATAAAACACATATACAGAGATTTCCCACTGGATCTCAAAACCGAGACTACCAGCTTGATTTTTCATTATATTCTTTTCAATGTTACAATACATATTTATACATGTCGAAGCATCCAAT
>APFE031753912.1:453-17373 GCA_000404065.3 Pinus taeda
AGATTCCGGTGACGGAATCCGGCGGAAGAAATAAGGTTAAATCTTGATTTTTAGCAGTTAAAATGGTTTTTTAACTGCATATTTGGATTCAGCGCCCTGAAAAACCCCTAGGAGCCATTGATTGTGCGGAAACTAGCTATCAAACATGGGATTCCAATGAATTACTGCCGGATTTTGACCAGAAAATTCCGCCGGAAAAACTTTCAAAAAGTCGCGTTATAGACTACTGCCTTATTAGTTATTCTCCTCAATCATTGGACTCATAGAAATGCGCAGCATAAAAAAAAATTGACATGTGCAAGTGCCCCAGTGAGACTAAAAAGAATTATGCATTAGAAAAAATCAAAGGTTCCCAACATTTTATTTAAAAAATTGAATCATGCAAAGAGTACTTCAATAGTTTTGCACGGATCCTCTTGGTTTCTTCTTTAATAGTCACATAGATCAGAAAAAGTGACAACACGATAACCCATGGACCACTTCACATTGAGTGAGTTGTCTTTAACTGAAAGGACAAGTCCTGATAGATCATTCCACTCTTGAATTAATATTAAGGAGCTCCCAAAGGACCGACTCTTTCTGTTTCCCACCAGATCAAACTCCATTAATGAGTTAAGGGGATCCAAGAATTGGACCTGGGCCTATATATACCAGTAGAATTGGGACCAAAATACAAGAGAAGATTACGCTGCCAAAATTCTAAGTCAGTCAGCATTGTTTTTGCATGGAGATAGTTAACTATTAACAGATATATTATAATTCCTCTGAGAAATAGGTTTTTCTAGCAAAAAATTGGAAAAGTATCTAGTTACACCAATCAAGAAAGAGGATTTTGCTTCCAAATTCTTATGTTCATTTCTTTCTTATTTTTCATTATTTATTATTTTGCATTTGATATTCTTTCACAAAAATAATTGTATTTTTTGTTTTTTTTTTTAAGTATTTACCCTTCTAACTATATTTTTGTTGGCCATATGTAGATAACAACATGTATGCAAGAAAAGAATTTTGGTCCACCCTACTAAAACACTTACCACATTAAATTATTTTAATAAATTGTTTAGTATTTAATTGAAGAAAATATATCTATTTTATTTTTTCTACATTGAATTATTTTAATAAATTGGTTTATATTATTTGAATGTGATTCATGATATTTATTTTATTGTTAAATAATTTAGATGATAATTTTATTTGTATTTATTAGGAGTGTAATGTTTATTTGCGGTTATTGTTTCATAATAATTGTTTTTTTTTCTTTCTTGAATTGACATTTATTGCATGTATGTGAAGTTGGTATAGTTTACTTATTTTTTAGAGAAATTTAATGATTTAAAATATATGTGCTTATTAAGCAATTTATGTGATACATTTCAATTTTATTTTTCAACCATATGTGTGAAGTTGATATTATTTATTTGTAATTTTTTTGGAAAAATTTCATGATTTTTAATTGATTAATTTGACACGTCTCAATGTCATCATTGCATTTTCAAAGAGTTTATATATTGCTATTGTTATGTTTATGTGTGGTTATAATTTGCTGATGATAGCTCTCTTATACAGTTATATGTGTACCAATTAAAGAGTTTATACATTTTAACAATCATGTTTATGTGTTGTAATTTATTGACAACAACTTTCTTCTGAAGTCATATGTGTACCAAGTAAAGAGTCTATACATTGTTACTATCATGTTCATGTTCATTTAAAACAAGTCATCGTGGAATTTTTGCTATAATGCTTTCGCTACAAAGTTTCAGAAGCTAAAGAAAACCCTATTTGAGAGGAAATCATTTTAAACCTTAGCTCCAAATTTTTTATCATGTCTCACTATATTTTAGGAGATATAATGTGAAGAAGTTAGGCTTTGTGCAGACCCTCTACATGCCAAACATGTCACCTTGCGAAAATCGTCATAAATTTCTCTCAAAGCATTAGATTGAATTTTTGTAAGAAGTTACAGAAAGAGGATGGACTGTAGTTTTTGGGGTACCATTTTCAAAACCTAAGGTTGAAACAGGGACCTGCAGCATGTCGTACAACTTTGCTCCACTGAACAATTCTATAATCAGGTCACGATGGGAGATTTGGCATAACTCTTTCTTGAATAATAAAATTCTTATCAAACTTGCAGGGTTAGAAAGAGAACTTAGAGAGATACCATAGGAATAAATTTCAGGACTTGGAGATCTGAAATTACAGAGTTATAGTAGTTTCAAGATCAAGCTCCTAAAATCAAGAAAAATTGAGATGAGGAAGCTTGATGGCAAGGATCTGGTAAATTGGATATTACATATGGAGAAATATTTTGATCTACATGGTGTACCACTGTTACAAAAGGTATGTATTGCATCTTCATATTTAGAACAAGATCAACTTTTATGGTATAAAGGGCTTTGTTCTCATAAACCACTTGTTACGTGTTCAATTTTCATGGAGGAAATTATAGCACATTATGAGGATACAAAGAGAAACACCTTGTTTAGAGCAACAACACAACAATTGGAAGGAAGAAGAGCGAAAGGGCTTTGTTACAAAGTGGAAAACAAAATTATGGGAACAGGGATGTCTACCCCTCACAACTATAAAAATGGAAGTTTTGTTTCTCCTAGCCTTCCACAACCTACAAGGGTTACACCACAACAATTGGAAGAAAAAAGAGAAAAAGGGCTTTGTTACAATTGTGATAACAAATACATTAAATGTCATAAGCGTGCTAAGAAGAAATTATTTTACATTGATTGTGGAGGGGAGGAATAAAAGGATAAAGAAACTTCAAAAGAAGAGTATATACACCAGGAACCAATCCTAGAGAAAGAAAAAATGAATCCAGCCATATCTTGTAAAGCATTAAAAAGAATTACTACTCCTCAAACTCTTAAGATAGAAGGACATATCAAGAAGAAAAATGTTCAATAAGTGAAAGACCACATCAAGAAAGAAGAAATGAGTTCGACCATATCTTGTAATGCAATGGCCGAAATTACCACTCCTCAAACTATCAAGATGAAAGGACATATCAAGAAGATAAATGTTCAAGAAGTGAAAGATCACATAGAGCATCAAGAAATGAATCCGACCATATCTTGTAATGCACTGGAATAAATTACCACTCCTAAAACTCTCAAGATAGAAGGAAATATCAAGAAGAAAAGGATTCAAGCAGTGAAAGATCACATCGAGCATCAACAACAAGTTCTCCAAATTTCAAAGGATAATGCCACTTTGGTTCATAATCAAATGAAACAATAGGCAGATCAACATCACAATGAAAGAAGTGTCGATGTAGGGGATTGGGTATTTTTATGGTTACATACATACAAACAAATGTCCCTCAAGAAAGCTATTTATGAGAAGGAAATGTTGGCAATACTACACGCACTTGACAAATGGTGACCTTACCTAATGGAAAGACACTTCAAGGTAAAAATTAAATACTTTTTAGAACAAATATTATCCTCTAAAGAGAAACAAAAATGGGTCACAAAGATGTTGGGTTATGTGTTAGGGTCCCACCCTAACCCCCTTATTTATGTCATGGGATTACGTCATAGTCAAGAGTCAATAAAGCCCATATTAATATTTGTAAGTGGTTAACCCACAATTAATGACGGGACCACAGTTAGTTGCAAATGGGCAGTAGTATTAGATAGAGGGTAAATGGGTGGTAGTATTAGATAGACGGTATTAATAAAACCCACGGTATTGGCCTATGGTATTGCATGTATGAGTCATATATAAAGGATAGAGACTCCCTGCGAGGAGTATCGTGTCTTGTTTTGTAATCGAGCTCTGCTCTATTGGAGGTTGCCCCCTCGAAGAGGCCTGTGAACATTTCTTTCTGAGTAATAAAATCATTGCTATTCTGTGTTCTGGGTATATTTTCTTCGCATATTCTGTGTTCTAGGTATCTTTTCTCCGCATATTCTCTATTCGGTATTACTTTGCAGGTTAAGAAGCATAACATTGTGACTTTGAAATCATCTACAAAAATGGGAAGCAAAATGTTGTGGCAGATGCACTCTCAAGAAAGGATGAGGATATGAAAGCATTGTTGTGTGCTATTTCTATTATCCAACTATATTGGATAAACAAAACAAGGTATGAATGGAAGAAGGATGAAGAAGTGTGGCCACTCATTCAAAAGTTGCAAAAGATCCAAGTTCAAACAATATTGCTATAACTTGATGAGGAAGGAAAAATCATATTGGAGCCTGGGGCAGTCACAGAAATAAGAAGCTGGAAGCTACGAAATCGATCAATTTCAGAGTATCCCATCAAGTGTAAGAACTTACCTACTGAAGATTCCATATGGGAGCTCAAGAATTTTATACAGGAGCATCAAGAATTACTCAAGCGTTGAGGACCAGACTTTTTGAAGAAGAGGGGCATGTTAGGCCCCTATAATAACCACTTATTGTTATTAGTACAACCCCATTTTTATATTGTTGTACCCATGTAGTCCCCATATTGTTATTATTGTGCCCCATAGAAGCCCACAATTGTTATTATTGTGCACTTACATTATTATTATGTAGGCTCTGATTATATTATGACCCCTTAGACTCCTATATATAGAAAGGAGGTGTTGTCATTTGTATCATCTAAGAATTGTTCATTTGTGTAATGTAAAGGAGGTTGCCCCCATGGAGAGGCTTATTTCTAAGGCATTCATCTATCTTTTCTATCTCTTTGTGAGTTAGTTTCATAGCAATACATAATTATCCCATACGCATAATCATAAAATCAAACATACACCTTGGATAATTTGGATCGTAACAAGTAAGTGTGAACTTATGGAAAGGCACCATGGAAATGTACCTTTAATAATAACATTATAAATCATTAATTGAAATCAAGGCAAGGAATATAACATGTCATGCACAACCTTCTTTTAGGAGAGGATAAAATAATTTAATAAAATAAGGATCCATTAACTTAGAAAAAAAAATATCCACTAACAATAGAGGATAGTTATAATATTAGGTTGATGGGATGAATTTTTATTTCAAATTGTTCATTGCACCAAGTATTAAAAGACTTCCATTGATGAAGAGGTACAAAGTTAAATTATAGTGCAAGTATAATTGTGAATGAATATAGGAATTAAATTGGTGTATATCACATAGTTTTAAAAATCGAAATTCGTGACAAGATTGGCTTATTTATAAAATCTGAACTGGTCAAATCTGGTCTTATCTTAATGAACTCAGCTTTAAAAAAATACATGAAATATTTAGTTTTTAATGAAAAAAACTATTTTTAAGATTTAAAATCAATAAAGATAAAATATGCAAAGTTTTCTCATCTATATACAAGATAAAGGTGAATATATCAAATTGGCACTGAGTTTAATACATATCAGCAACATAATACATTATCAATGAGACTCTAAATGGCCTCTAGAGTCCAAAAGTAATGTATTATGCTATGGGGTCAATGGCATACTGCAAGTTTACATATCAATGATCAACATGATCACTCCTCATCTCGATCAAACTCACCACCGCTACTAGACAATGGATCATCAACATGAGCTACATAAAAAATCTGGCTGAGTGTTTGAAGGCTCCTAAAACTCCTCTGCAACCTTAGCAGTAGTGGTAGTAGTAGCAACAAAAATAGACATAAAAACTACAAATCAGTGATCAACATAATCACTCATGAAACTCATCATTGATTAAGCGCTACTAAAAATGGGATCATCATAAAAGAGATACATAAACATCATCTCGCTCAAAGTCTTCAAACTTGGATTGCTAAACCTTATAATATGATAGAAATTGAATTTTAACATGCCTAACTAGTGATTTTGGTTTGAGTGAAGGGTTCATCTCCTAAGTCTTGTAATGTAATAGAAAACTCTTAGCATCCATAACCAATTATTTTCCCTTGAGTGAATAGTACATTATTGTTAAGGCCATGGTAGAGGAGTTGAACAATCAATACCACCAACATCAACAAAGTTCAAATATCAATGCCACCAACATCAACAAAGTTCAAATATCAATGCCACCAACATCAAGGTCCTTAAAGGGCTTCATCCTCTTGTTCAAAGGCCAATCCCATACCCTCATGCATGATAGAATCAAATGGAAACATTGCAAACCCCCAAACCATGAAATCCTGAAAACCATTAAGTATGCTGAATTTTTAGTGAACTCTAAAGATTCGAGTTTCTCCATATGAAATCCAATGAGGTTGAAACCACTCAAACATTTAATGGTAGTGTTAAAAATTTAAGTAAATGATGAAAATGGAAAATAAAGGAAACATCACTTTTACTTTAAGAATTTAACATTACCATTTGGCATTGATTGCTAGTGTTTCAAGGGTTCATATGTGTGAGGCAAATGAGAGGGGAGGCATGCTTTTCTTAAACAAGTTGTTTTTGGAGGGAAACAACTCCAAATTTCCCTCGAAACAACATCAAAACTCAAAAAGTTGCATTATGTGGAGTCTGTAGCATGCCTAGCAATAAGCCATATAGTTTATGAAGGAATTAGGAGGTTTGGGCCAGTTTTTGTGACTTTTTGGCGAAATAGGCCCATAAATTTGATTTTTTGTCTGGTTTAACGCAGTCGCCCAATGAAATGACCTGATTTGACTAGTTTCTAGTTTATGTTGACTCTTCATACTCATGTAATTACACAACTATAAAATTAATTAAAAATAATGTTATTGAGATTATTCATGGAGTTGCGAATAATGATGACTAGATATAATTGAATTATTTTCTTCCTCTGTATGTTAATCCAAAAATTTGTTTGCATTTTTGTATTCTAAGAAATCACCAAGATGGACTTATTATTGTTTCCGAGCACTAATAATCGTGAGGTGATTTGATGAGAGCTACACGAAAAATTTTGATGCAACATTCCATAATACCAACAAAGCATTAGGATTAGGATTGATAACATTCTTCAAGGTTTTATCTAATTCCATTTATAACATTCCAATACCAAAAAACATGAAGATTAAATTGATTCCATTATAAAATTATATTGTTTTAATAATACTAATTTATTTATTATCATAAACGTAATGGATTGTAATTTAATATCTGATTTTTAATAAATAAAAATGATTTAATCTTAAAAAAAACACATTCTATTATGTTAGGTTTGATTGGAATTTTGTTTATATTTATAATAATATTATATTAAAAATAAAATAGAAAATATAGATTAATTATTCAAATAAAAGTTAATATAGAATAATCATTTAATTGACGTTGAGGCTTATTGCCACTATCATATTCTTGTATATTAATTATTCAAATAAAAGTTAATGTAGAATAATCATTTAGTTGATGTTGATGCTTATCGTCACTATCATATTCTTGTAATTTGACATGGTTTTATTATAATATTTTTGGTTTTTATGCTTAAGTTTTTAGTTCCCTATTTTATTTTCGATTTCTTTGATGATCTACATTTTTTATTTCTAAGATATGGTTTTCATTAAGGTGTTGTTTTCATGAATGGATTAGTTGGTGAAGGGTAATAGATTTTGTGTGAATCTAAATAATGATTTTTGAGCGATTTAATTTTTGTGTGATATAGAATTATCATGGTTTATTGTAACTATAATCGGTAGCGATTTATTTTAATTTTATTTATGAAGTGTTTAAAGGATTAAATTTTTCAAAATTCAATTTTTTTTCCTAGTATAAAATTTGAAGAAAATTTTGGACTCGGAGATATTCAAATGTTATTAATGTTTAATAAGTTTGGAATTAAAATTGATTTATGCTAGTACTTAATAATATTATTTATACTTATATAAATTTTACATTTTTATATTGAGAAATATTTTATTATCATATTTCTCTTTGACACATTTTATAGTTTTTAAAAATTATATCTATAACTTTATTTTATATTTGTAATATGAAAAAAGGTTTATTCAATATATTAATTTATTATAATCTTATTAACTAAATTTAAATATGAAATTTTAACATATAAATATAGAAATGTTAACCTAGGTCAACCATGGTCAACCAAAATAATGGTCCATAATGGTTAACCCTATTGTTAACAGTGTGAGTATTAAGAGTATGGTCAATTTGGTCAATAATGGTCAACCTTAATCTTAATATTGTGATGTCACAATATTAACCATGGTCAATAGGAAAATTAACCATGGCCAACCATGGACAACCATGTTTATTTTATCGTTTATAATATTTGTTTGACAATTTAACATAGGATTTTCTCAATTTTAAAACCAACCATGGTCAACCATGGTTAGTTATGGTAGATCATGGCCAAACATGGTAGAACATGGTCAATTATGGTGAATCATGTTTAACCATGCTCAACAATTTTCCAACATCACATTGTGATGGAGATTGTCTCAATAAGAAAATCAACCATGGTCCAATGTTCCATTTTGACAAAAATTGTCTCAATATGAAAATCAATCATGGTCAACCATGGTCAATAATCATGGTCACATTGTGATAAATATTGTCTCTTGGTCCAATGCCACATTATGAAAACCATGGTCATCGATGGTCAACCATGGTCAAACATCGCATTGTAACAAAGGTTGTCTCAATATGAAAATCAACCATGGTCAACCATGGTCCAACATTGAGTTTTGACAAAGACTAGCCCAATATGAAATTCAATCATAGCCAACCATGGTTCATCGTTGCATTGTTACAAATATTCTATCAACATGAAAATAAATCATGGTTGACCATGGTCAACCATGTTTATTTTAGGGTATATAATATTTATCTTAGGATTTATATACCTTGGGATTATAATATGAATCCGTTGGGTTTACAATATTAATCCGTTGGGTTTACAATATTAATCCCTTGGATTTACAATATTAATCCCTTGGGTTTAATATTATTCCCTTGGGTTTGTGGTATTAATCCCATGGGTTTATTAGTGCGTTGTGTTTATAATATCATTCCCTTAGGTTTAATAATCGAAAGGTTCATATTCATAAGGTATAATATTATTGATAGGGTTTATAATATAAATTTTGGGGTTTAATATAAATAATTGGGTTTATAATATTAATCCCTTGGGTTTAATATTATTCCCTTTCGTTCATAATCTCATGTGCTTTTAGTATTAATCCCTTGGGTTTATTATTCCCATGGATTTATAATATAAATCCATTAGGTTTCTTAATCTAAGGGTTCATATTCCATGGGTTTAGTATTATTCCATTGGTATTTTAGTATATAAGCCCTTGGGTTTATAATATTAATCATAGTCAACCATGGTCTACCAAGTTCAACCATTGTTTTTTAAATTAATCATGGTCAACAATGGTCCAACATTACATTATGACAATGGTTGTCTCAATATGAAAATCAATCATGGTCAAACATGTTCTAACATCGCATTGTGACAAATATTGTCTCAATATAAAAATAAATCATGGTTAAGCATGGCCAACCATGGTCCAACGTCGCATTGTGACAAGGATTGTCTCAGTATGAAAATCAACGATGGTCAACCATGGTCAATCATGTTTATTTTAGGGTTTATAATATTTATCTTAAGGTTTCTATACATTGGGGTTACAATATTAATCCCTTGGGTTTAATATTATTTCCTTGGGTTCATAATCCCTTGGGGCTTTAGTATTAATCCCTTAGGTTAACTATTCCCTTGGGTTTGTATTATCAATCCCTTGGGTTTATTCATCTAAGGGTTAGACCATGGTCAAACATGGTCCAAGGTCACATTATTACAAAGACTACCTCAATATGAAAATCAACCATGGTCAACGATGGTCAACCATGTTTAATTAAGGGTTTATGTTATTCCCTTGGGATTATAATCGCTTGGGTCTATTATTACCTTGCACTAGTACAAAATGACTAATTAGTTACTAAAAAATGACTAAAATTTTCATATAAACAACCATTTTTCAGTTGGTGACCAATACTAGCTAATTTACAGTATCTTATAATGCAATCAACTTTTAGTCGTATTTAGCTTAGTCATTAATTGGTTGTTTTAATTTTATCATCTAGTCATATATTTAGTCATAAATTTGGTTATTAATTTAGTTATTTATTTAGTGATTAATTTCCACAATTAATGACCAAAGGAATATGACCAAAATGTTGGTCGCGTTATAAGATACTATAAATTAGCTACTAATAGTCATATATATATGAAAATTTTAGTTAATCTTTGAAACCAATTAATGACCAAAGAAATATGGCTAAATTTTGGTTGTGTTATAAGATACCGTGAATTAGCTACTAATATTGTATATATGCAAAATTTAGTTGTCATTTGTAATCACAAATTTATCATTTACAATGGTCATTTATATTTTTTTGGTAGTTTCATATTCATTATATAAATGACTAATTTAGTAGTTTGTATTCATTTCATTTACTTTCATTAATAATTATTATAAATGACTAATTTAGTTGTTGTATACTCATTTTATTTGTGTTCATCATTAATCAATAATAACTATTAATTTTGTAGTTTCAGATTTAAATTGATTTTATGTGTTACTTATTAATCAACATAAATTAATTAGTATGATTTTGTGACTAATTTAAAAAAAATATCACAAAATGTGCATTTTCACCTAATATGAAAATGCAAAGTTACATATGTTAATTACAATACTAAATAATATCAAGTACAACTATAAATAATTTCAACCACAAATTAGATTATATGAAATATCAAGTATTACAATATGAGTTTCTAACTTAATATTGGTTTGACTACAATTTACACAAGAAATATTGTTTTATCACTTCAAACCATTATCATTGTTTTGTCAAGGAATTATAGATGAAGTCACCAACTCTAAAAACTTGATCGACATTTTGCATGATATCGTCTTTAAGGGCATCCCTCGGCTAGTTCTCTTCTCTCTCTTTCTGCATTTGTCACTGCAATGTTATTGTTCTCCTCTTTATTCAATTCCCGCATCTTATCATCAATACTGAGTTTCTCCTGTGAAAATGAAAGATGATACAATGCAAATTATAAGACATGAAATACGATGAACAATGAAATATAAACTAATGTAGACTATAAAATATTTATATGACATATACCTCAACCTCAACAATGTCAATGTCATTTTTCCCCAGAAAAGAAAGAAGCTCAAACAAGTTTTCTTCAGTTTGGCAATAGTGGCCAGATGACCTGTATATAGAAAGAAAAGAATATGACAATAGAAAATAATACATTACAAGCATAGTATTCAACCTTTAGGAAAAGCTTCTGCAAAATCATGCCAACTAAGTTACATGTTAAAAAAGTCAAATTATAGATAACTTTTGAAGAAGTTGTGGAGTGGTTGGTATTTGACTTAGTGATACAATCTTTGAAATTTATTTTGATTGGCTTTCAAGTTTTTCAATGTAGGATTTTTCACAAAAGCTATATACTTAAATATTTCGCAAGGTTTGAAAAAAAATGCAATATTCCTTTTATAAATATTATAAATATGATAATGAGCATACCATGGATATACATGAGGGAAATTAGTGCTAGGAGTGGGATAGTGGAAGGAAATGTTATTGATTTCAAATAGAGGGCTAAGTGAAATTCTTTGATAATTTTAGGCATGGATTAGCTATTGGTTATGAAGGAGTCAGCGATATGGCATATTTTCTCTCTTAAAGCTCTAAACGACTTGAGTAATAAAGACGTTTGAAAATATTTTAGTTAGGTTGTGTGTGTGTGTGTGTGTATATATATATATATGTGAATTTCTTATAAAAATAATTATAGATGAAAACATTAAAAAAACAAAACAAAACATTTTCATTGTTTTTAAAACAATTTAAAAATAAATGTAAATATTATTCAACTTATTAATTTTTTTAATTTAATTTATATTTTAATAGTAATAAAATATCAATAAGTAGCTCAATTGAAAAGTATCACCCCAACCTAATTGCCCTATTTCTATATATATAATATATATATATATATATAAATATATATAATATATATATATAATAAGTTTAACATTGTAAAACCTACTTCTTAACTTAATTTCAAAAAAAATAAATTTAAATTATCAAAAATTTTATATTTAAAAAATGTGCATTCTATTTTTATGAATACAAAAACTATGAAAAAGAGTTCTTTTAATGAAAATAAATGCATTTAGATTTTAATATGCAAACAACAAAAATGAAAATGAACATTACACATGATGAAGGTAATGTTGTCAAAAATAATTGAAGAGATACCCTCATAAGGTGGGCACTTTAATTAGTATGTCAAATTGTTTGCCAACATAGTGGAGGTGATTGTTAGCCAAGGATCGACAACATTAAATAGTTGGTGAGCATGTGTGGAGTAGATAGGCTTGATCTCAAACTTATGTTTACAGTATCAATCATGTGCTCTGTAGGACATGCTACTTAATTTCCTACACTAAGTTCATTAACTAGTTTTCAAAAGAAAAATGAATCCTCAAGCAAATGAATTAAAAGTGAAAAGAAAGGGAGTAAAGTATAGTTACTGTTAGACTCTGAATTGGGAGTAATCAGTGGCAAAGCTACCCTAATTTCACAATTCATTGCAATCCCCCAAAGAGAGTCTTTATTTTACTTTCAACATCAATCATTTCACAACATATGGAACTTGTGGGTTCCTTAAGATAGGCTACTGTATCTTCCTTACCAGCCATAAAACACAACTCTAGTATAAGCCTCAAGAATATATCAAACCGCACTACCAGACACTCTTGATCCACTCTAAATATACGAAATAACCCTTCACAAAAGAGGTTAGTTTAGTCTAAGCAAATGGAAATCACATACCTAATTAACAAGGGCTTATTCTATTCTTAGATTCAATGTTAGACTTTATGAAGCATATATAAAATATATGGCTTGAATATGAAATTTACCATATTTGGTTCATGTAATCCACACAACCTTGAAACAACAATTTTAAGTAGGACATAACAATCCTATTCAAAATTTATTATTTATATTCATCCGAAATGAAATAAATAAAACCCCAAAGAAAGAGTGTTATCAATGCTAACCATCCTACAAAGTTTGTTAGACCATCCAAGGGAAGCACTTCTCTTCCCAAAGATAAACTCCAAGTGAAAAATTAAAAATTTAAAGATAATAATAATAGCACAATCGTGAAGAAACTAAACCAAGGGATTCAACTATAAGACAATCAAGAGCAAGGCTAATCTAGTTAGAGGAGACTCAAACTACCTCTAATAGGTGTAAGTTGTGAGAGAATGTTTTACATCAAATTGGGCATCCTCAAAATAGTGCATATTTTAAAAATCAAAATTAGAAAATAGGCCATGAATATCCCATTAACAACTTGGACAATATAAGCTATCAAAAATCCATTGAGATTCCATTTCATGATTAAATTGCATATTTTTCACTTATCCACTATAATGTACTGACAAGGCCAACACTTAGTTCTTTCGATAGAAGTTAAAAAATTTACCCTCAAAAAGTGTCTGTGTTTCCCTATGAATTCAACCCCCATAAGAAAATATATAGCTACTCTAATGAGCATCCTACTATTAGCAACTCGCTGAAACATTTTGACCTGATAAAATCTACAGTTACTATTTATAATTCAAATTTGATGGAAAATGATGCAGGAGCATCGGGACGGGCCAGCAATGTGGGAAATTGCCCACATGTTGTGGCTTGAAAAAAAATCGTATTTCATTTGCTGTTGATGGTAGTATTACTATGAGAGTTGAGTTCACAGTTAGTTTGTTGTTGTAATAGATTTAATTTATGTATTTAGTATTGATTTGTTAGGCGCATCTTGATATGGCTGTTGGAATAAATTTATGAAGATCACCTTATCTCTTGTTAGAGTAATTAGTGTTATAACAGCAGCTAAAGAAGGGCAATTCTGGTGGAGATAAATGTCAAACTGGAGATCTCTTGGAGCGGATCAACGCCGATTTCTCGTGGGCAGTCTTGATTTCGAGCGCCTGAAATTTGGTAAATTGTTAACCATGTGTCATATATCTGTGCTAACTACCGACTGTGGCAATTACAGCTATGTGGACTGAATTCTCGGCGATCATTGAACCTGCATTAAACATCCAACTGAGATCTGGCGGATGGGCACATTCATTGGAAGAAATTGCGGTCAAAGGGGAACGCGTGGATGCTCTTCCCAAACGCGCAATATCCAATCATTCATAATCGAATTCGGTGATAAAAACAGGGGATTCGATAGATTGAGGGATTACGGAACTGTGTGTGATAGGTGTTATGATTACATGGGATGCCGGAGGCGGGGTTAGACCTACGTTTTTATTTTTCTGTTGTTTATTAAGATAGTATGTAAACTAAGGACCTGCGTGGTCACATAAGATATGAACAGAGGTATTGTGATTCTTTTTCATTGTTTTTTTTGTAACCTTGGATGCGTGGGTTAACACTGTGGGGTACTGTGTAATGTAACGCATTGTATCGGTGGATACAATGGACAAATGCGCTGTATTTATTTGGTAATGATAATAACATTCACATAGTGGGAACCAAAACGATTTCTGTTCTTCTGTTTGAATGAATGGGTATTCCTTTGCTGGTTTATGTGTTGAGGAACGAGTGTAATGACTGCGCCCACATGATACCTATAAAAATCCAGTTTGATGTGAAAATGAAACAGAGTTTCCTATGTTGATAGATCGGACTTTTAATCTGAAGCAGATTGATATGTATGTTTGCTGAGTCCTGTTTGCTTGTAGATTGAACTTAAAATCTTTGAGGTACATCATTTTTGGTATCAGAGCCAAAAGATCCAGGTGGTTGCAACTAAGATGCCGCCAAGGCGAGGAATTGGTCGAGGAAGACCAAAACCTAATGCAGTCCTGATAGAAGAAGTGCGGAGACTGCATGAACGAATGGAGACAATGGAAACAGCCTAGAGAAGAGCACCTGAGGAGAGAACTGAGAGTTCTTCAGAAGAGTCTGATGAAGAGGATGAAGCAGGAGAAGAAAATGAAACTGCCAAAGTCCTCAAGATGCTGGCAAAAGTTGGCAGCAAGCCTAAGATAGAAATTCCTATGTATGATGGGAGTTTAAATTCCTAGGAGCTCATGGATTGGATCAGATCAATAGATCAGTATTTCGATTATGAAGAGGTTGAGGAGAATAAGAGGGTGAAGTTTGCAGTCACTAGATTGAAGGGCCATGCAGCCATCTGGTGGGACGAGTTACAGACATCAGGAATGCGAAAGGGGAAATCTAAAATCAAGCAGTCGGATAAAATGGTAAGCAAACTCAAAGCCAAGTTTTTTCATAAAGACTATCATTTGAATCTTTTTAAGCAGATGCAAAATTTGAAGCAGAAGGGAATGTCTGTTAAAGAATATACTGAAGAATTTTACAGGTTAAGCATCAGAACAGGGCATGTAGAAGATGATCTGGAGAAAGTAGCTAGATATGTTAATGGGCTAAGGTATGAGATCCAAGATGAGATTAGCCTGTTAAGTTTGAAAACTGTTGAAGATGCCTATCAAGCAAGTTTGAAAGCAGAGGAGAAATTATTGCGGAAACAGAGTCAAAGAAACAGAGGGAAGAGCTCAGCAAGAGGTAGAGGATCAGCTAGATCCAGAGGAACACAGCATCAGTTTGAAGCAGGAAGTTCAAGCAGCAGATCACCACAGATGGGTGAATCTAGTAGAGGGAGATTCGCGCCCAGAGGAAGAGGGCGAGGAAGAGATGTTAGGCATTATACCTATGGAGAGCGGGGACATATGTCATGGGACTGTCCTCATAACAAATCAGCAAGCCAAAGGGGTGCAAATGTGGCTGAGGCAAAGCCGGAACCACCTCGACTTGTTCAAAAAAGGAGATTGGAGAACCTGCGCAAAGGAAGAACTTGTTCAGGACTACATGCAAATCAAAGGGTAAGTGTTGTAAGGTTATAATTGATAGTGGGAGTACTGACAATCTTGTGTCTACAAAGATGGTGGAAAAGCTTGGGTTAACAAAGAAAGCGCATCCTGCACCGTACAAAGTATCTTGGCTTTAGAAGGGTCATCAAGTCACCGTGATAGAGAAATGTAATGTGGAAATGCAGATTGGCACATACAGAGATGTGATTTTATGTGACATAATGCTCATGGACGTATGTCACCTGTTATTGGGGAGACCATGGCAATTTGATCGAAAGGCGATTCATGATGGAAGAAGAAATACATACACCATAGAAAAGGATGGAGTTAAGCATACGTTGCTGCCAGTGAAGAATGATGCTGATAAAGAGCTGCCTGAAAATAGTATCATGTTGGTGAGTGGTAAGGAACTGCTACAGGAGGTTGATAAAATCGAAGAGATGCATTTCGCTATCATGGGAAGGCCAAAGGTAATTTTAACCTCCACAAATTTAAATGATATGTCTGAATAAATTCAATCTGTATTAAATAGTTACATGGATATCATTGTGGATGAATTACCAAATGAATTACCACCAGTTAGAAGTATAAGTCACCATATTGACTTAATACCAGGTTCAAGTCTACCTAATAAAGTTGCATATAGATTAACTCCTCAGGAAAATGCAAAAGTTGCACGGCAGGTTCAAGAACTGATGGACAAGGGGCTGATTCGAGAAAGTCTGAGTCCATGTGCTGTGTCAATCGTGCTTAGTCCGAAAAAGGGAGGAGAATGGCGCATGTGCACCGATTCCAGAGCTATCAACAAGATAACAGTCAGGTATAGATTTCCTTTGCCCAGGATGGATGATTTAATGGATTGTTTAAGTGGATCCAGGTACTTCACTAAGATAGATCTGAAAAGCGGGTATCATCAGATCAGAATTCGGGAAGGCGATGAGTGGAAAACCACTTGTTGGCATTATGGTTCTGGTATGATTTCAGATGTTGTACTTGATGGCAAACACCCATGGCATGGCTCTCATTTTGATGAAAATAAAG
>APFE031753915.1:0-11666 GCA_000404065.3 Pinus taeda
CTCCATTTGTAATATCCATGTTGCGAGATCCTTGCCATCAAACTTCCTCATATCAATTTTTGGAATATGGTGCATCTTCAATCCAACATTAGAGTCTATGAAATCATGATTAACATTTCCTTTGTTCGCATCATGAGTTTCCTTTACTCCCTTTCACCATTAGTAAGTATTTCTTGTAGAAAATTTGTCAAATCTTCCTTCAAATCTATCTTCAAATCGTCAATCTTGGCTTCCACACCCTTTATCTTAGATTCCATGTCATTTATCTTAGCTTCTGTTAGCTTTTGTGAGCGTGAAATTTGTTGCACTTGGTCTTGTAATTTTGATATATCATGTAGCATTTCTTCCTCTTCTTCACGAGTCATGCTAGAGCTTTCAGATTGCTTACTAGGTGTTTGCATTTTCTTTCCTCGGGGCATCAGTTACCAATACTAATGTTCTACTATGCCCTTTGAATTCCTTCAAAATAATTTTTCAAACCAAGCTTAAGCAAAAACTTAAAAATCTACACATCTTTTTTTGCTTTGTAGGAGCTCAATATTGCCTCTGGTGTATCTCTGTAATTTCAGATCATCCAGTTCTGAAATTGCGACTTGTGGTAGCCCTCGGTGTCCTCTTTCCAATGCCACCAGTCTGACCCCAATTGGATTCTCCAATGAAGAGTTATGCCAAATCTCCCACAATTACCTGATTATAGACTAATAGAGTAGAGTGAACTTGTACGACGTGCAATGTGTCCCTATTTCGACCTTTGGCTCTAAAAAAATATATATAAGAAACTACAATCCGTCCTCTTTCTGTACCTTCTTACAAAATTTCAATCCGATGCTCAGAGAGAAAGTTATGATGATTTTCCCCAGGTCACCTGTTTGGAATGTAATTCAGGAGTCTGCAAAAAGACCAACTTCTTCAAATCATATCTCCGGAAATATAGCGCGAAAGCTCTGAAATTTGGACCCAAAGTTCAGTGTGATTTCGTCTCAAATGTGTTTTTTTTTCACTTCTGAAACGTCGCAGAAAGAAAGTTATAGCGAAAAATCCACAATGACCTGTTTGGAGGAGCGAAACCCTAGAATCCAAAGCTCTGATACCAAATGTTATGAAACCAGCTCAAGAAAAAGATAGAAAAGTTAGATCAACGCCTTAAAATTCAGCCTTTTCGAGGGGGAAATCTCCTTTACATTACATAAATGAACAATTCTTGGATGATTCAAATGACAAAACCTCCTTTCTATATATAGGAGTCTAAGGAGTCACAATATAACCCAGCCAACCTAACAATAATAATATAAATCCACAAAAATAACAATAGAGGGATTATATGGGGCACAGTAATAACAATATGGGGACAATAGGGGCACATTAATATTAATAAGTGGTACAACTACAATAGTAATGGGTTAATCACTAGTATTATAGGGACCCAATAGGTAGTCTCGATAGACCCACCAACCCCAATGATCCATTGTTTGTAAATATATAATAGTGGGGTTGGGGCTTGTGGCTCTGATCTGTGACGCCGCCCATGGCCATTAAAATGCCCAACCGCACGAGGCCGACAAGAGTCAGACCTGCGCCCGCCAGCGACAGACCCTCTTGCCAACAACCCCATTAAAATGTCGTGCCAAATATAATACCATCGCCAATTAAAACCAAGATGACCCAACAAACCAACACAACAAGGATTGAACTGCCGACCGGGCATAACCATCAACCTTAAATTGATCCCGCTAGCTAGTCCACCAACAGACCAGTTTTGAAATTAACAACATATATATATATATATATATATATATAATATATATGTATATATTAGATATATATGTATGTATATATATATATACATATATGTATATACATATATGATATACATATATGTATATACATATATGTATATACATATAATGTATATACATATACATATACATATACATATATGTATATATACATTATGTACATATATATGTATGTATATAGAGAGATATATGTATTATATATATATATATATATATATATATATTATATATATATATATATATATATATATATATCCCAACTTTTACATTTTGTTAACCAATGGAGGCGAGAAGGAGAGCGAAACCAGGAGTGAAGGGGAATTGTGCCCAAGTGAGGTATGATTTTAGAGAGAGAATATTCTAGAGGAATATTCCCTAGAATCTTCAACAAAATATTCTTATGTAAAATCTTTGAGGAATCTTGGAGATTCCCCAAGGGTTGATTTTTGACAATGTCAAAAATATGTTGAGTCTATACTCATTTGAGCTAGTTTTTCACCAGGAGTTTGATGGTATAGCCCATTTCTTCATCTAAGAAACAAGTTTTTTTCTCATGTCCATAAAAGATTCTTTTGAGGAATCTTAAAGATTTCCGATGAGCCTAGATTTGACCATGATAGAAAGGGGCCATGTTTATACTCAGATTTCATGATTTTTTGCAAGGAACATGATGGCAGAGGCTATTTCTTTGTCCAAGTAGCTGATTTTCAGGCCATCCTCAGACTTGGAGGTAAAATATGTATTTTTTCCATGTGTTCATCTAAATTTTACTGATATGTCAGTGATAATGATGAGTATGCCTTGGATTTGATCATTAGATTCAAGAGGGGTCCATTTATGCCACCTTGTGTGAGAGGATTATTGTATGCCACTTTATGTGAGATATGTTTCCTTTGTCATGCTAAAGGAGAACATTTTGTGAGTGAGATTTATTGTGGGAGAATGTCTCTTGTGGGAGAATGTCTCTTGGGAGAGACATGTCACTCTAGATAAGGAGTTCATTCTTGTATTGACAAAGATTGCATCATGTACTCGTGATCTTCTTGCAAAGACTAATGAAGAATCCTTCCCACTCTTGACCCATGACCCAGAAATGTAGTCCACACTAGACGAACTCCATCATCATATCGTGTGTATATGATTGCTTCTTAATTTCTCTTTGTTTTATGTTGATGATTTTCTCGAGAGTTGTTTATGCATTCACATTGCTCATGATTTCACATGAAAATATGCCTCAATAAAATGTCTTTTATTATGGAGATTTTTGTTTGAAAGAATTCATAATAATTTTTCCGACCAAGTGGTATCATAGTGGCTTGACCTTTTTGCCAGGATTGTGAATGTGATCATGGGCGAGATTGAACATAGAACAAGAAGTGAAATCTAGAAGAATGAATATCTCTATGAGGCCTTCTACAGGATATAAAATAAGGTAGATATATTGTTTGTAGATTATTCAGGAGAAAATAACAAAAGAGAAATAGGGGAAAGAGAGAGCAGAGGACGATGCTTCATCTACATCTTCGGGTGAATATGCCTCTTCTTCATCTTCTCCTCATCATTCAAAGGAAGAGATCAACGAGAGCTTTCACATGGAGAATGTTGAATTGAGGATACTTCTACGAGAAGCAAAAGTGATAAAGTAGAGATTGCAACTTCAATTACCAGCTATGAAAGAGGCCTTGGAAAATTTGAAGTGCAACGGAGGCTTAGAAAAAACATCATCACCTACTTTAGAATCAAAAACTACAGTAAACAGTGATGGTAGTTCTTAAGTTTCATTTTCATGTGATGATGATGATTTGGGTTCTTTTAAAAAGACAACTACATACATTGGTTCGAGGTTAATGAATAGCATGGGATATGAAGGCAAGGGCCTAGGAGTTAATGGCCATGGCACTTTATATCCCATTCAAGTGGTGGAATTACCTCTATTTGTAGGATTTGGGTACATTGAAGGAGAATGTTTGAAGGCAACAGAAGCAAGGGGTTCTGCAAACAAAGAATCCAAGTCATTGTTGAAACCATCAAGGAAAGAGGACGTTGAGAGCACATCACAACCTTCCCATGATAATGAACATTGAAAAAGAAGATCTAAGGTGCGTCCTTATCGCCAAGCTCGCACCAGAGACAACCAAGCAAGCTATAAAAGGTCTCAATATTCTAATGTTCCTTTTGATTACAAGCATTTTGATAATGATGAACAAAATTTATGCCATAGAAAACCATGTACCTTTTATGGTTTGCATAACCATGTTGTTGCTAAGTGTTAAAAAAGAATGGAAACAAGGAAGAGGATAGAACAAGTAGACCCTTATCCACATCAAGATAGGAAGAAGGTTAGGAAAGTCCGGAGGAGAAAGAACTTTTGCAGTCATTGTAACAAGAGTGGACATCAAAGAGCCACATGTTGGGAGCTCCATCGGAAGCAGCGATTGATGGATGTTGGCTTTGCTATCACTCAAAAATTTCTCTAGAAGTTATTAGAAGAAAGAAAATGACCGAGGTAACCACAAACCAACTTTTGAGCATAGGCTCTAACCAACCTATGGCCCAGAGAGGGCTCTCTATATGTGATTTAGCTTTGTTTGGTAGGATTTCAGGCTATTTATGAATGTTTAGGGGGGGTTTTGATTTGTATTGAAGATTGGATGGTGGGATCCTTGAAATAGATGGATAGAATGAGGTCTTCAGACCATTGGGCTATGGATTCAACAGAAGGGCAGCAGAACTGGATCAACTCACTAAAGGGAATGTTCAAAGGGCAAGCTAGCAGAGTAAAGTGCAGTTCTTTGGGACAAGGGGGGATGAAATGGTTTTAATCAAGGTGAGAAAGCAATTTAGAATTCTCAGAACGGGATATAAACGAGGAATAAAGGGTAATCGAAAGCAAATGACAATTAAGAATCCTTTGGTCTGGATTAGCAAGAAAAGAACCTAAACTAAGGAGCAATTAAGGATTCCTTAACTTAGATATTAGTTGAGAACATTTATATGCCTAACTGTTAAAACATAGTGTAATTAAACAAATTCTGAGATATTGTTCCAGTTATAGCATTCAGATTCAGAAATACATTAAAGATTATGGAAAAACTTCAAGAAAGATAACAATAACATGAGAAAATACTTGTCTGCACTTCCCTTAACACATGAATCCTATGAAATATCTTGTATTTATTCATCAATCCAGCTTGATGGCTCATTCAGTGATACAATAGCTTTATAGTCTTTTGATCAATTCTTGCAAGAAGATAGAGATGGCTATTGAACTGCTTTCATGTTGTCCCATTTATTGTGGTGTTGTTGGCCTTTATAGTTTGATTTTAGCCCTTTATGTTGCTTTGTTGTTTGATCATTTACGTTGGAAGCTTCATTTACTTTTGGCTTTCATATGATACTCTTTGATACTAATACTCTTTGACCCTACTAACTTATCCTTATGTTTTCACCTAGTTTTTTGCTTTTACTTTTTTACTGCAATTTTCTTACAATAAATCAGTCAATTTTTCCCACCATTTAGCATCAGGTAATTTGATTTTCAACATCCTTCTATATATTTCATTTGTAGTGTAGCCAAGGACACAAGATATCAAAGCTATAACTTGTTGCCCCTCTCAGGAGAAAATGGCAGCAACATATGGAGTGGTATCTATAGGAATGTACTTCTCCTCTCTAATGAAGGTTTGGAAAACTTGGGTGAACTTAGCAGAGTTCAGTTTAGAATACTAGTCTAGCAAATCCCCAATGGAGAGTGGGGTGAGGTTAGGACCAGGTTGAACTTGGAGCATTTCGTTAATTGACTCAGCTGTAATGTAAAATAAGATTTGTCAATCTGGGGACCTTACATCTCTTTCACTAGGACTGTAATGGGCATGGCACAGGTGCACAATTTCAAGGAAAACATGCATTTCTAGGAACTAGTATTTAGGTAAATTGGACTCCTAGATACCAATATTGTCATTGTGGTTGAGGTATCTGTGCTTGCTTAAGCAATGGATTTTGAGCAAGGGTTGGAATGTCATTGTATCTTTGATTTGGAAATCTAAGTTTGCTAGGGGAAGGTGGTCAAGGTCTAAATGGGGGGTTGATACTGGCCTGACATCCATGGAGACTGGGGCAATCATAATTCACTTCTTGTGAATTTAAATTAGGCTTTGGGGGTTTATACCAGAAGGTCTATGGTAAATCTAGAAGTTTTCATGAGGGTTCCAGGGATTTTTAGCCAGGTGAAGTGATTCCAATTAAGTTTACTTACTTATAGTGCTTTAAAGACCGAATATTTTGAACTAGAAGGGATGTTTGGTAGTCTATCTCTAACACCTGGAGTTTAGGTGAAAGCATGGAATTGGTGTTCTGGGCGACTTCGGCAGGTTGAAGGGGCTCTGATAGCTTTGAATGTGGTCTCTGCAACTTCTTTGAGGGTGAAATTGAGGTCAATTGGTGGTCTTCAGGGTGGTGGGTATAACTCTGGTTTGCATAGGTTTTCAAAGAGGTCGAACGAAAAAGGATGAAAAAGGGCTTCTCAGCCTTTTTTTATTAGCAACGGTCACTTTTTGGCAGGTGATTTCAAATGAACAATGAGTGATTATCGGTTTTGCAGGGAGGTGGTTTTCCCAAGCCATCGCATCACTTTTCCGAGGAGGCGGTATTTGGGCGAAGTCGCCCGATCTGCTTCCGCACTTAACATGTAGAAAAGGAGGGGTCGGGAAAAATTACTTTATCGGGCGGGTAACAATCGGCTGTCGGGTGAAGTCGATATGGTTGTGGACCCTCGGATGAGGGCGCAGTTGATCGAATGGTAGTCGGGTGGCAAAATTGCGTGGAGGAAATGAACGAAAGTTCGGGGGGGGCAGGGGCCTTAATCATAGTAGTTTGTGATTAACGTGGGGTTAATCATGAGGTTAGGGGATCGGGTGGAACTTAATGACGGAATTAACTTAGATTTACCGAGCTTTGGTAAATTAAGTGGGTTTTGTCGGGATATGGGGTAAATTATATAGTTTATATTAAAACTAAGGGTGGGAATATTTATAAGGGGATTTAATTAATATACGGAAAAAGGTATTTTGGGATTTATATAATTAAGTTAAAAATTAATATGAAATTGGCGGAGAGAAAATAACCTTAAGCATAAATGTAAATGCAATTTTTGCGCATTTTATTTACATACACTTAATACTCAGGATAAATTGTTTTTTGTGGGTTTTTTGAGTGAAAGGGAATTTAACACGGGGTTATTTACTTTTTCCTAGGTAAATGAAGTTTAACCTTAGGAAAAGGGGTTTTGTTAGGTTAATGAGGGGAAATGAAGGGAAATGAATTTTATGAAGGGGATTCTAACACTTGATGTCCATAATTCATTAAGTCAAGGGTCTGGTCCCTCCAAAAGTTAGAGAAATGCTCTGAGCCTTTATGACTTGAAGAATTTAATTACTAGAACTTACTTATGAATGGGGAAATTAGTAAGTAAAGGGGTGAAATGATTGAGGGGGAGTTAATTAAATCAAGTTGTAAACCATTGTTCCTGCTTTCTTTACTACTCATGCACATTAAAGCATATAATCAAGCATGATAAATGTGCTTTTATCCAATCAACTTTATACTTCAGCAACCTTTCTTCTACTTACCCATTACTTACCCTAACATTTTTTCTTCATTTATCTGGGTGAATTTAGGCTAGCAAACCTTTATTCTACCTTTTATTTTATAAAAGAAGCTATCTACTTCTAACCTTATGTCTTCCAAGGGCTCAGATTAAACTGATGAACTCCTTTTATTTCTCTACCTATCTACTGATTTGCCAAGATTAAGTTGTTTGGTCAAATTTTATTCTCTAACTATAAACATAAAATTAAAAGCATGATATAATCAAGATTAAACAGTTTGATTACCATGGATTGTGGCATGAATAACAAGCTGCACACAATCATTATTATGCATAAAAGTAAATAGTAGTGGCATTTAGACTTGCAAACTTTCATGGTCTCTTTTTGTTTTTTGGGGGTTCATATATTTTTATTTTTTGACCTTCTCTTTTTATTTTTGTCCTTTGATTTTCTTTTAGGACATACCATCTTTACATTTTTTAATTTTTAAATAATATGGAAAACATTTGCAGAAAGCAAAGGTATGTACAATATTACAAGGCTTAACATTAGTCATTCAAAATTATGATTCCTATTGGTATAAGAACCTAACAGTGACTCCACTTGGGGATGGCATTTTCTAGTGAAATGTCAAGAACTCTAAAGATCAGTAGCCTTTGTATTGTTGTCGATGTTACCTTGCAAATTGTCCTTTTGTGAATCTGTATTATTGATACTTATGAAAGTGAATCTTTTAAGCTTAGGGCCTTCTCTTTGGGCTTCAACTTCAAATATCACCACCCAATACAAACTAGAATTTCTAAATAAAGTATGTACAAATGGGAAATGAAAATTAGTAACTTGGTTCAAAGTAATGTTTTAGTATTCGACCATTCTCTGGCCCACCTTCTGTATCTGTACCATTAATTTCCCTTGATAAGAAGGCATTATTTCCTCTGTAAGCATAAATGACATAGGGACCTTTCCATAGGAAATAAGATTTCCCATGTTTTCCTTTATCTTCTCTCCTAGAATCCCACTTGAGCACTTTGTCACCAATGTTGAAATCTTCAGCCTTGGTTCTCTTATCAAAAATATTTTTAATCTTTTCCTGCACAACTTGAGACCTGACATGGACCTCTTCTCTGGTTTTTTGTAGATGAATAGTTTGGTTGATTCTTCTTTGGATACTATTTGGTTCAACCTGAAATTCCTGAAGTATCTTCATTACTGGTACTCCCAAAGAGGATGGAAAGACAGCTTCTATCCCATAAACTAGTTGATGGGGAGAAGTACCAACTGATTTCTTAGTAGTCAATATGTCTGCCCATAAGGCATTGACTAGCTTTTTATTCCAAGTTTTCTTATTGTCCTCTAGTAACTTCTTGATGATATTTACTAGGCTTTTGTTTGAGGATTCTGCCAATCCATTACCTTGAGGGTAATAGGCTATGGAATGGCCAAGGGAGATATGGTATTTTTGCAAAAATCTATCATTCTTTTGGATTTAAAGGTCGCTGCATTATCAGTAATGAGCGTAGTTGGACATCCAAATCTTGATAGAATATTGGTTTCAAGGAAGGTTATGATAACAGTATCTGTAGCTTGCCTTGAAGGTATGGCCTCTATCCATTTTGTGAAGTAGTTTGTGGTTATGACGATCCATTTGTGCTAGGCAGAGGAGGGTGGGTGAATTTCATCAATGAAGTCTAAACCCAATTGTTGAAAAGGTATTTCTACAGAGATTGGCTTGAGGGGTAAAGGTAAGATATTTTTCTTTCCCTCAAAAATTTTACATTTGTGATAGGAGGTCACATATTTTTTGACATCAGCAAATAAGGTATGCAAGTAGAAACAAGCCCTAAGGATTTTGTCTACAGTGGTCTTCCTGTAAAGGTGTCCTCCACAGTCACCTGCATGAAACTCTTGCAAAACTTTGTCAGATTCATCTTTTAATAAGCAATTAAGAAGAATACCTTCATGAGCTCTCCAAAAAAGACCACTGTCTAATATACAAAATTTCAAGGATTTCATCTTCAAAAACTTGCTTTTAGTCCTAGACAATTTAGGAGGAGCTTGTAAATTCAGTAAAACTTAAATAATATCAGCATACCAAGGTGATTCAATAAAGGCCTGGCTAATTAGTAGAGTCGCCATCTCCTCTTCATTATCTATTGCTGCAATAATGTTTATATCCAAGGCCTGGCAGTTTGATTTAGCCATGAGATTGGCTAAACCTTGGCCCTTGATTAACTTAGTAGGTTTGATTTCTATATCATACTCTAAAATAGTAGCAATCCACTTTCCCCTTTTTTCGTCTGGATCATCCTGAGTTAGGATGTCTTTTACTACTGAATTAGGAACGTAGGCTACTATATGAGAACCTAGGGTGTTTTATTTGCAGGATGGCTTCTATTCTCGCAGGGTCTATTCTTATACTATCTCTTGAAATTATGTGACCTAACAAATTTCCTTCTTCTAATCCAAACAAGGATTTTTTGGGGTTTAAGGAGATTCCAAATTTCCTGCATTTAATAAAAACTTGCTTTAGATGATCCAAATGTTGATTGTCAGATTTTGAAAATATAGTAATATCATCTAAATATATTACAAGGAAATCATGAATTTCTTTTGCAAAGGCTATATCCATAGCCCTTTGGAAAGTGACTCCTGCTTTCATTACCCCAAAAGGAATTTTTACATACATAAATGTGCCCCAAGGAGTAGTAAAGGCTTTTGAGTTGGTCATCTCGATGAACCAAGATTTGATTGTAACCAAAAAACCCATCCAACAATGAGATTCTGGTTGATCCAACTACTCTCTGTAAAATGTGGTCCATTTTGGGGAGAGGGTAATTGTCTTTTAGTGATACTTTGTTGAGGTTTCCGAGATCCACACGGAGTCTGATCTCACCAGTTTTCTTTCTAGTTGGCACCAAGTTTGAGACCCAATCAGAAAATTTGATTGGAGCAATTATCTTGGCATCATACATCCTCTGAATTTCTTCTTCAATTGCAGGTAATAAGACAGGAGTAATCATTCTAAGATTTTGTTTGAAAGGCTTTTGATTTTCCTTAATAGGAATTGTATGCTGGATGATGTTGGTGTCATAGGATTTAAGGTCCTTATAACTCCAAGCAAAGACATTGTGAAATTCTTTCAACGACTCAATATATTTCACTTTTTCAGTTAGGGGTAATGATTTTGAAAGTTTGATCAGTTTACGATTTACATCGGTCCCTATATTACATCCCTCTATATCAGATCTTAAATGTTCCATTTTAGGTTTCCTAGGAACATGATTTGAATCAAATATATCTTCTAGAGGGGTTAATCCATTTGGTAAGAAATTATCCTTGAGATTAATTACTTCGGTTTATTCATTGATTATTTCATCAATCTCAATTTGCTCTAAGTTATCTACATCTAATTTGGTAAATTTAGTTGGGTTGAGTCTATCTATTTCATCACCTTCTACCTCATTTATTTCTATCTCATCCTTAGTGTCAGGATCTATTGATGAATCAGTATCTATATTGTTATTGGTAAATTCCTCTTCTGAAATTAAAAAGTTATTTATATGTTTATCATTAGAAAATATTTGCCAATTCTTCAAATTATCTGCAATTGTAGGTCTGTGCCTAACTTCAGCAGTGTATTTTTTTTTTTTTTAACAAAATCGGTTGTTATATTAGTGGCTGAAAAAAGAAAGGGAGTCCAGGCTCCTGAGACACATTAGTTGTCGGTGACAGCTTGGATCAAGAGATTTACAAAATGGGGATATCTCCTTGATCCTTTTTCTACTACTTCTGCATCTATCGGTAACTAAGCTACTATAGATTCTTACAAATTGGGACATCCAAAATTGACACTTGCAAAACATATTAATCTATGACTATGTGGCTAGTTTGCCTTGCAGTGGATTCCTCTGGTTGCAGATCCACTCCCTCCTATTTGGCACTTGAGGAGCTGGTGGCTACATTGTTTTTCTTTTCCATCATATATTGCAGGATGGAGATCGATTCTTCAGCATGGCTGCATCGATTTGAAAGCTGGCTGAACTGTTCATGGAGAGAGGCAACTCTGTGCAAGAAGAGATCTATTTCAGCTCTGTATTTCTCATTCAAAATACGATTCTGATCTTCAAGCCTCGTTTCCAGGATCCTCTGCTGATTCTCCAGGATGCGTTGTTATGAAACCAGCTCAAGAAAAGATAGATCAACGCCTTAGAATTCAGCCTCTTCGAGGGGGCAACCTCCTTTACATTACATAAATGAACAATTC
>APFE031753920.1:0-10835 GCA_000404065.3 Pinus taeda
AAAGTAGGCTGGGTAGGTAGTTCTGAGGCTGTTGAATTGCTGACAAGTTCCAAGTTTGCAGGCATAATATCATGCAGAACATAATCAGTAAAGATTTGTAAGCAAAAAGGCTCAAATGAGGTATAACTAACTTCCCTTCTCTGTTTTCCCCAATCATTAACTAACATCCCAAAAGAGGTCAAGATCTGCTTGACACCTCTTAAGTTCATCATCTTCATCATTCCGCTTGAGTAAGGACCTGCTTTACTCAAAGTTGTTCCATATCTTCTCCCGAAGTATGGTCCTACCCCCTGTAACAGCCTAAGTCTCCCGAACTTAGCACTTTCTTATCATCTCCATATTAACCACTAACATTATTATCTAGCTCCCTATGTTTCCCGTCCCCGTATTAATATTAACTAAAAATCCCTTATGTAATATCCCTCCCCTAGTTGACAAATAACCATATCAGTTCCCGAGAATTGCTCAATTTATCAGAAACTAAGCAAGAGCCCGACCTCTTAACCACTTCCTAAAATACGATGGACTCCTTCCAAAGTATAAAGTTCCCCCGAGGTAGTCGGACCCCTTCCAAAAACCTTATATGACCTTCACACTCACTTACCTACCTTTCCCCTCAAAACCGTTTTCGCGTCGCAACCTCGCACTCTCGCATTCATACCAAGCATAGCCCATCTATCCCCCGCTGATGCGATATTACGATATCGACGATCGATGATCACAAACGCCGAGTGTCCAACCAATCCACCTTTCCTCTCCGCCGATGCGATATCGCATATCGGCAGTCGCAAGCGCCAAATGCCCAACCCAATGATCCCTCTCTTTCCCACCGACGCGATATCGCGATATCGCATCGGAGTCTCTTCACCACAGTTTATCTAGTACCTCACCACGTTGCGCTGTACCAGGGACCCACAGCTAACGTCATCCACCGTACAGCCGACGCCATGCTTACGTCAGCAGCCAGAAAAGTCGAAAAAGCTTCGCGCAGGAAGAAAAGTCGCACTTCAGAGCTCCAGATCAAGAAACAGAGGCAGTTTCTGATCCATGAATAGCGCAAAGCGCTATTCACACATCGCTATGGGAAGTAGGCCATTTCGAGGAATATTCAGGGAATGTTCTAGTAGCCGAGCCCACTGCGTGCCGAAAAAGCCCGAAAATCACCCAAGCATGCCGAAGGATCCAGTTTGAAGACAGCAGCAGATCAATCACAGAGTTTAAAGTGTATCAGATCAAATCAGCAGATATCAAGCATGTCAAAGAGTATCAGTCGACGGCGGAAACCATCAATGTAGCGGCAAAGTGTATCAGAGAATATCTTGAGCGGCGGCCCAAAGCAAGAGAAAATTGAATACCTTCCAGTAGATTCACAGAAGGAGAGCGAAGACACTTGAAGCTCTCAAATCGTAATAATTGCACATTCAATTCGCAGCAAAGCCGAACTGCAGCCCCACAGGTCATTCACTTCAGCAGCACCGCTTCTGGTCCCCAAGGGCCACCTCATCACCTGCTCCGATTCAGCTGCCCCCAGCGCAGTCAAAAAAAAGATTTACTTGCATTTAATTTCAGCAGCATTTAGATTGTCGAAGAGTTCTAAGCAGACCTATCAAGGTCAATTGTAATGATGTCTTCCTGATATTTTGTTTATAAATACCACCTGAAGTGACATTATGAAGGGTTGGTTGGTTGGTAGTAGTAGTTGTTGGTCAGTTTCCTTTCCATCAATTTCTCTGAGTTAAGACTCGCACTGTAACTGTCATATTTTTCATAATCAAAGATTGTTGAAAGCATGGATTGTGAAACAACTTGTTCTTTTCTCTTGGCTAAGGAATGATCACGGAATTCCTGTGTCTCTGCATGATCTAATAAGTGTTCTTCCTCCCTGTTTATTTTATGTTTTTATCATCTTTCCACCTTTCTAAGCTGCAGGAAAAAATAATAGCTTAAGATTTGTTTAAATACACCTTAAGTTCAATTTCTGCACTTTTCGATGTTTTCTTCCGAAACAGTTATGAGCTAGAATTCTTAACTGCTCTAATTTACCCTGTTTCTTTCATATATGGGTGCATGTCTTTGGAATTCTTAATTGCTCCGGGATCCCACTCATCCACTTCTCCCCTTGGTCAGCATGATGAAATGATTCTCTTGTGCCTTTCATCCCTAATATTCATTCTGTACTTTCAGCAACCTGAGTATTGTATCCTGCGTGGCTATCCCGCTCCGTATCCCCTTGTGACCAAGAAAACGCTCGCATGCCTCAATCTGTGACTCCATGCCCAATGGTTCAAAACTTATAACACCTTACTATGCCTCTTTACTCAAGAATCCTACCTTCCTTCCAATCACAGTCAACATTCCCTTGAAGTCAGAAAGCTAGCTTAAAATCATCAACTAAGGTTGAATCTAGAATCAACTAAGGTTTAATCTAAAGTAGAGAGCCCTCTCCGATTGCAGGTGGACTAGAACCTGCAATCAGAAGATTGGTTTGTGGTTACCTCGGTCGTATCCCTAATAGGAGCCTAGGGACAACCTGAGTGATAACATAATGGCGACTCCACTAGGGAACTCCTCAGATAAATCAATGCAACCAATCTGCATCTTCACAGAGGAAGAAACTGAATTTTAACCGGCCGACCTGCATGGTTGCATAATTTGACAAATCTTTCAAAGGTTATATTAGAAGCTGGCTCCTAAGAAACCGACACATAATACACGATCAAATCCTGATCCCAATAATCCGCCGGCTGTTGGAAATCCGAATCTCATTCCAAAGATCATCAGGCAGCAAAAACGAAAAGACTGCCAGACCCCTGATAGTTGTGAAGCAGTTCAACCAATTGTTGTGCCAACCCCTGTCAAATTTCTAGTCCGATCCACCCCAAATTCCTCTAGCTCATCGCCCCCTTCTCCGAGCAGCTCTTTCACACCTCAACCCCATATCTATAGCCCATCGGTTACTCCCTCCTCCCTGGTTATTCCTATCGTCCCCCTCGCCTTAGGTGTTCCGCTAATCCCCATAATCATGTCTAGATATGCGCCATTACAACTACCTGCTAATCCCGGGGCAATACCTCAGGACTATCAATCGAAAATCACTTACTTTGATGGCACAACCTCTTGCACCGCCCTACAACATACAAAGAAAATGCAGGATTATTTCGAGAGTTATGAAATAGACGATGATAGCGTGAGAATGAAGATTTTTGTTCAAAGTCTAACTAGTGATGTCAGAACCTGGTTTAGGGCACTTCCACCTAATTCAATACTAAATCCGGAAGCCTTATACAAAACCTTCATTAATAGATGGGAGAAAAGGAAAGACCCCCTACACATTCTCTCCGAATACGAGTCTATCAAGAGAGGACCTGGGGAGGCTGTTCTGGATTACTGTGCCAGATTTAACAATCTTACAATGCAATACCACCGAATCTAAGACCTCCCGACCTTGCTATGTACAAATTCCGGATGGCTTTGATTCTGAGATGGCGTATCAATTAAGGGAAAGAGCTCCTCAAAGCTTGGTAGAAATGCAAGATGTCGCAGTAAGCGTAGAAGCAAACCTAATCGCCAAAAGAAACAGAACCAGATCTGAGAGAAAAACCACTTTCAAAGAAGAACCCCCCTCTCACGAGCAGAAACTGGATGCGATCATCAGTTCCATGAACAGAATGGGAGATAGATTAGACAACGTGGAGAGAAAAACTTCATGGGAAAATCAACAGCCCAACACTGCAAGGAACCCAAACTTCAAAAAAACCCAAAATATTAACATGGGTAGGGCTAATCAGGATCACGAAATTAGACCTCTGTTCCAAGGGAATTTTGCCGAGGCATCTACATCTGCTGATCCCACAGACGGGACCCTGATGAACCTGGTTGATTCAGAAAATGGACGGCAATCCCCCTTCACGGAAGAAAACCCACCATACCTTAATATAGAACAATTCCGCACTAAATCGGGAGAATCCTTTGACTTTAAACAAGGGTATGACACTGCCATATATGAGGTACATAAGCAATACAAACTAAGAACGCGGACTGTCGATGTGTCTCCGCCCAGCAAGGCAAAGGAGGGCAAACAGCCCAACAAGGCTAAAGGGAAAAGCACCAACGGTCATACAATTGACAACCAGGTCCTGCATTCACAACAAGTTATTGTGGAAGATATAAAAGAAACACATAGTTCTATAGAACAACCGATACACTCTTCCCGCCCTAAAAAGGACCTGGAAAGCATTCATGAAAATATTCCCAGAACAGAGAAACCACGGACAGTCATACATAGTGATACACACGTTCCAAAGGGAAATACAGAAAATACGTCGGAGAACGAAAAACTCACCAGTGTTAATATCCGGAACCCGGCAAAAAAGCCATTTAGCCTAGAAACCGAAATCGAGAAGCTTAAAATCTCAATCCCCCTCTTAGAACTGGCTAAGCACACTGTGTATAGACAAAAAATTCGAAAATCGCTCCAATTACCTGAAATTAGGGATGATGTAAACATTCTAGATGACACCGCTGAATTACTGTTCGGGCCAGAGGTTGACGGAAAAACAGCATTCGGACCTGTTCCGCCTTTCTATATCAGCCTGCACATACACGATAAGATACTGCACAATGCTATGTTTGATTCAGGCGCCTCACACAACCTCATGCCCAAAGCCGTAAAGGAAAAGTTAAACCTCGATGTCACCTGACCCTATAAGGATCTGTATTCGTTCGATTCAAGTCAAGTCAAATGCCTAGGCTTAATCAAAGATCTTTGCGTATCCCTAGTCCAATTCCTGAACAAAACGATCTTAATGGACGTAGTAGTTGCTCACATACCCACAAAGTATGGCATGCTGCTATCCTGATCATGGGGAGCCAAACTGCAAGGATCCCTTCAACTTGACCTCTCTTACGCCACTATATCCGTCTTTGGGCAACCAAAGAGACTCTATAGGGAAACGCTAATGAAATATTTGGTGAGTAGTGAGGAGAAACCCAAAAATTTTCCGATATACGTGATCCATTGTGATATGGATTCTTTTATTTTGTTTAATGATAATACAAGTCTTCCAAATTCTGACAAACCGCTAGCCCTAGAACAAGAAACCAATGCTAGTGAAAGGCTAGTTGCCAACTCGCTTGAAATTGTCTCAACGGCTCAGGCAACCAGAACAGGACAGGAAGAAAATCCCAAAACAGAAGTCACCAACTCATCTGCTCTGCATGCCCCTCAAACCCCCAATACACACCTTGGACTAGAAGTCTCATGGTTTTTAGAATTTGATGGTGCAGTTAATAAGTTAGGAGCAGGGGCCGGAGTGTGGATTTACAAAACTCACGAAAATCATGCACAGGGCCACGCTTATAGACTCAATTTTAAATGTACAAACAACATGGCAAAGTACGAAGCCCTTCTCTTAGGCCTCAAGCTCCTCAAAACTTTGGGAGCTACCATAATCTCCATCATAGGTGACTTGGACCTCATTATACAACAGATAAAGGGAAATTTTTTCGCCAATGATAGTAGAATGAGAGCTTACAGAGCCACTGCCAGCAAATTACTTAGCACCTTCAGTGACGTTGAGTTAACCAAAATCGCGCGAGAACATAATATTCATGCTCATAGCTTAGCTACCTTCGCCAGCACTTGTAGGTTCCCCTTTGGACCAAGTCACCACTTCACTGCAGAAGTTAAACATAGACCGTCAATTCCTAACAATGACGAGAATTGGCAGGTATTCAAAGATGATGTCCAGATTAACAATTTTTTAACTCTAGAAGGGGAATTCTCTAGCACCAACATTGACATGGACGTTACACCAAAAACACAACAACTAGATCGCATGACCCTAACATCCCCCATGGCTGAACAAATACTTAGCTCGACTATTTTTGACAGCACAAACATAGGGTTGCTGAAACAGTCTTGCTTACCTAAGGCAGCCGAGGCAGAAGAAGAATTTATGGACCTAAAAGGAAATATTTTGCCTGCTGGCCTGACCCCATTGGAAGACATGTTCGATAACAATGATGTGGCCAGAAAACCAAAAATGGAACCCTTGGATGCTGCTATAGAAGAGTACAGCATAGGAACGACAGAACATCCCAAGATGATTAAACTCTCTAAAAACCTGCCTCCTGACCAAAATCCTAAATATGTAGATCTGTTCAAATAATTCCAAGACGTATTTGCCTAGAGTTACGAGGACTTGAAGTCCTACGACACTTCAGTAATCCAGCATACCATTCCCCTAAGGCCGAACCAGAAACTGTTCAAACAAAAACTCAGAAGAATCAACCCCATGCTTCTCCCTATGATTGAAAAAGAAATAAAAATAATGTTTGACGCGGGGATCATTGCACCAATCAGATTCTCGGAATGGGTATCTAACTTAGTCCCTACCAGGAAGAAAACAAGAGAGATAAGACTGTGCATAGACTTGAGAAATTTAAACCAAGTCTCCCTAAAAGACCATTACACGTTGCCCAAAATGGATCACATCTTACAAAGGGTGGTGGGTTCTTCCAGGATTTCCCTACTTGACGGATTCTCGGGATTTAACCAAATTCTAGTTCATCCAGACGATCAGGACAAAACAGCTTTTACTACGCCCTAGGGAAAGTTCAAATACATTAAAATGCCTTTTGGGCTGAAAACCGCTAGCGCCACCTTTCAAAGGGCAATGGATATCGCGTTCGCTAAGGAAATACACGATTTCCTTGTGGTTTACTTGGATGATCTGACCCCATTTTCCAAATCCTACTCGCAACACCTTAAGCACTTAAGGCAATTTTTTATCACATGTAGGAAATTCGGTATTTCCTTGAACCCGAAGAAGTCCCTGTTCGCCTTGGAGGAAGGCAGGTTATTAGGACATATAATATCAAAAGATGGGATCAGAATCGACCCAGAAAGAATTCAGGCTATCCTCCAAATCCCTTACCCAAGAAACACGAAAGAGCTACAAGGATTCCTTAGAAAAATCAACTTCCTGAGAATATTTATCCCCAATCTAGCTGAGTCAATGAGGCTATTGAGTAACATGCTAAAAAAGGATGCCAAGGTGAGATGGTCCCTTGAGGCCAAGTAAGCTTTCGAGAGTATAAAAGCGGCCTTGACTCAAACACCTGTCCTTACCAGTCCTCAATTTGACAGAGATCTTATCATTTTTTCTTTCACATCAGAACATGCCATAACAGTAGTCCTTCTATAGAAAGATGATCAGACGAGCTTTGAGAGACGCGCCCCTAAAATTTCAGATCATGGAAAATCAAGCTTACGCTCTGGTCAAAGCTATTAAAGACTTCAGAATTTACATCCTCTACTCCCATGTGATCGCATATGTCCCTAACACAGTTGTAAATGATATATTAACTCAAGAAGGATTGGAAGGCAGAAGAGGCAAGTGGATTACGAGCATACTTGAGTATGATATCGAGATAAAACCCACCAAGCTCATAAAAGGACAAGGGATGGCTAAGCTAATTGCCCAAACAAATTTCCAAGTGCTTAACATTAATCAGCTGGACGACGAAGAGGAGCTGGCGAATCCACAGATCAGTGATACCTTCACACAGTCCCCTTGGTACTCTGATATTTGTTTTGTATTGTTAAACCTGTGTGCTCCCCCAAGATTGTCCAGAACTAAAAAAAGATTTTTAAGAATGAAATCATCAAACTTTTGTGTCATAGATGGTGCCCTATTTTGGAAGAATTATGAAGGCATTTTGCTTAAATGTTTAACTGAGGATGAAACTAATAGCGTCATGAGAGAATTTCATGCAGGTGATTGCGGAGGCCACTTATATTGGAAATCCATGGCGGACAAGATCTTGTGGGCCGGTTATTACTAGCCCTCTTTGTTTACAGATGTGAAAACATTTACTACCTCATGCCATAAATTCCAAATCTTTGAAGGAAAAAGAAAATTATTACCTCTGCCCCTAAAGCCCATTTCAACCGAAAAGCCTTTTCAACAATGGGGTCTTGACTTTGTCGGAGAAATTCATCCCTCCTCCTCAGGCCAGCACAAATGGATTCTAACAACCACCGACTATTTCACCAAATGGATTGAAGCCATCCCGTGTAGGCAAGCCAATGACTCCACCACCATCCAATTTCTTGAGAACAACATCCTGTCCAGATTCGGCTGCCCGGAGAAAATCATTACCAACAATGCGACTGCTTTCAAGTCCAATAAAATCATTAACTTCTACCACAAGTACCACATTACCATAGGACACTCCACAGCTTATTATCCCCAAGGCAATGGCCTGACCAAGTCCTCCGATAAGAGCCTCATCAATATCATAGAGAAGATGCTAGAAGAGAACAGAAAGAACTGGCACAAAAAGCTCACGAGCGCCTTATGGGCAGACCAAACGACCACCAAAAAATCCATCAGGATGAGCCCCTATGAACTTGTGTATGGCATGGAAGCTAGGTTTCCTTCATCTCTGGGCAGACCAACTATCAAAATGTTGCAAGAAATTCAGGCTGAACCGAACGACATGCAGAGAAGGATTAATCAGACTATTCATCATCAGCAAACCAGAGAAGAAGTCTTCAATAGAGCTAAAGATCTACAGGAAAAACTCAAGAAAATGTTCGATAAGAGAACCAAAACAGAGGATTTCTGAGTAGGCAGCAAAGTCCTAAGATGGGATGCAAGAAGGGAAGACAAGGGAAAACATGCTAAATTTGATTTTCTGTGGAAAGGTACGTACACTATCAGCATTGTGCAAGGCAACACCACCTACTTTCTCAAGTCTTTTGATAACAGCACAGCGGAAGAAGGCCCAATCAACAGCCGGATGTTGAAACACTACAATGATCCTCCTGCTTGAAGGAGCAGGTTATAGTTGGTTTGTACATACTAGTAGGTATCAGTTTTGACTTTTTAGAGTTTATAGTACTGGGAACACGCAGAAGAAAGCAGGTGATGCTTCCGAGTTTTGCAGAGGACAGCAAGAAAGTAAAAATCAAGGTGTTCTCGCCTACTGTTCTTGACTTCCCGCAAGGAGAAGCCATCCCCGAGTGGAGCCACTGTTAGCTCCTGCTGCAGCAGGTATTCATATTAAATGATTGGCATTTCACAGCCCAAATATGTTGTACTTTTCTTGCTGCAATGCTCCATATTTGCTCAAACAGTCTCAATATGAAGAAGGTTGCTTCAAGTTCATTCAATTGCCTCCAAATTTTGTAAAGTTTTCCTGGTATCGCTACTGTTAGTTAAAGGGAGGTCCAAACAGTTTAATCTTGGTCTCCCTAGGTTTAAATTTCTTGTTTTAGAATATATAGATTGTAAGTCTGTCCAAACAGTCTAATCTTAGCAGACTCTTAGATAGGTAGAGAAGTAGAAGAGTCCAACTGTTTAATCTGGGCTCTGGAGGAAATAAGGGTAGTATGTAGATAGGAAAGCATCAAAAGAAAATGTATGATGGGTTTGCAAGTCTAAGTGCACCCCCAAGCAACAAAAGAAAAAATGCTAGGAAAGTAGGCTGGCTAGGTAGTTCTGAGGCTGTTGAATTGCTGACAAGTTCCAGGTTTGCAGGCATCATATCGTGTAGAACATAATCAGCAAAGATTTGTAAGAAAAAAGGCTCAAATGAGGTATTATAATCAACAAAGATTCCCACCGACGTGATATCGCGATATCGCATCGGAGTCTCTTCACCACAGTTTATCCAGTACCTCACCAAGTCGCGCTATACCAGGGACCCACAGCTGACGTCATCCACTGTACAGCCGACGCCATGCTTACATCAGAAGCCAGAAAAGCAAAAAAAGCTTCGCGTAAGAAGAAAAGTCACACTTCAGAGCTCCAAATCAAGAAACAGAGGCAATTTCCGATGCATGAATAGCGCGAAGCACTATTCGCGCATCGCTATGGGAAATAGGCCATTTCAAGGAATCTTCTGGTAGCCGAGCCCACTGCGTGCCGAAAAAGACTGAAAATCACCCAAGACTACCAAAGGATCCGGTTTGAAGACAGCAACAGATCAATCACAGAGTTTAAAGTGTATCAGATCAAATCAGAAGATATCAAGCATGTCAAAGAGTATTAGTCGACGGCAGAAACCATCAATGTAGTGGAAAAGTGTATCAGAGAATATCTTGAGCGACGGCCCAAAGCAAGAGAAAACTGAATACCTTCGAACAGATTCACAGAAGGAGAGCGAAGTCACTTGAAGCTCTCAAATCATAATAATTGCACATTCAATTCACACCAAAGCCGAACTGTAGCCCCACAGCTCATTCACTTCAGCAGCACCGCATCTGGTCCCCAAGGGCCACCTTGTCACCTGTTTCGATTCAGCTGCCCCCAGCGCAGTTAAAAAAAAAATTTACTTACATTTAATTTTAGCAGCATTTAGATTGTCGGAGAGTTGTAAGCAGACCTATCAAGGTCAATTGTAATTATGTCTTCCTGATATTTTGTTTATAAATACCACCTGAAGTGATATTATGAAGGGTTGGTTGGTTGGTAGTAGTAGTTGTTGGTCAGTTTCCTTTCCAGCAATTTCTCCGAGTTAAGACTCGCACTATAACTGTCAGATTTTTCATAATCAAAGATTGCTGAAAGCATGGATTGTGAAACAACTTGTTATTTTCTCTTGGCCAAGGAATGATCACGGAATTCCTGTGTCTCTGCATGATCCAATAAGTGTTCTTCCTCCCTGTTTATTTTATGTTTTTATCATCTTTCCGCCTTTCTAAGCTGCAAGAAAAAAGAATAGCTTAAGATTTGTTTTGTTACACCTTAAGTTCAATTCCTGCACTTTTCGATGTTTTCTGCTGAAACAGTTATGAGCTAGAATTCTTAACTGCTCTAGTTTAC